>NDGM010994999.1:0-25909 GCA_002564305.1 Octomys mimax | reverse complement strand
TGGGGAGGCTGAAAACAAGAGGATCACTATGAGTCCAAGCTGCATAGTGAGACCCTATACCAAGTACATAAAAAAAAAAAAGTAAACTCTTTTCCTGTTTTATCCTTTTCCTTTGGATGCCCCAAAGGAACTGCCCTCTGCTGATATTTACAAAAGATACTCTCTGATCTCTGTGCTCAACAGGGTGACCAATCAGAGTAGAGGGCCTGACTCCCCTTCCATTGTTTATTGCTTGGCATCGATTACCTTGAGGCTGCCACCCTTTGGGGAAGTCCAACCACGAGGAGAATCACCAGTACTGGCCCCAGTGCCAGATGTGAGGGAGGCCTTTGGAGAACTCTAGTCCCATGCCTGCCTTGCAGTCCACTCAGCCGAAGCACCAGACAACATGAGCAGGCCCTTCCTGCTGTCCCTTTTCTATTCCCAGCCTACAGAATCTGGGAGCAGAGGACCGAGGACATGGTTGTTTCTGAAGCTGTGGATCACTTGCCATGTGGCCATGGTAACTTTACTTGGAGGTCTCAGGATAGCTGACATCTTCAAACCACTCACTAATGTGGGAATTAGTGAACTAGGCAGGCAATTCCTTGTTTAAGAATTACTTTTCTTGCTTGATTCTAAGTTCCAGGAGGGCAGGATGCTGTCAGGGCCATCACTGTTCTCCCAGAGAGTTGGCCAAGGAGATGCTCAATGAATACTTAATGAATGACTGATCCCAACACTGTCCTCAGGATGACCCCTGCACTGCCCTCAGAATGACTCTGGCTCTGGATTCAGATTGACTCTGACTCTGGCCTCACACCAACCCTTAATTCTGGCATCAGAGACCTATCCCTGGCCACAGCCTTACAGGGCCTCTCACTTTAATGCCTGAGCACTAAGCCTAGCTTAGACCGACCCAAAATCTTGATCTTGAAATCACTCCTGACTCTGACCTCAGGCTGAGTCCTAACCTCATACTGGCCACACGCTGTGCCTCTGTTCCCCTGTCCTGGTTAGGTGGCTCCCCTCTCCTCACTGTTCCTCCATGTCACCACCTTGCCCTTCTGTCAGTTGTCTGAAGGTATAAGGGCCTTTCAAGTGTTAGTACCTTTGTATATAATTTCTTCTCTCAAGAACACTCTTTCCTACCTAGTTGCTTTCTTTCAATCTTGCTTAAATACCGCTTCTTTAAGGACCAGCTGGCTTAAATGAGATCTTTAGAACTGCTGTTGATATTTTTACACTCTATGAGCATAGCTATAGGTATGCATTTTCTGTTATGTACCTGATATCTTTCCCTTCCTTCAGACTATAAACTCCTGCGAGTATGGGGCCAAATAAATAATAGTGGAATGATCGAACAAATGATTAATTATCCCATGTCCCAGGAAGCCTTTCCTGCGACCTCCCTGCCATGGTGGAATTCACGTTTTCCCCATGAGCAGCTCCAGGCCAGCACCCAGTGAGGGCTGGGTTATTGGCCTTCGCGCCTCCTAACCAGGCAGCTCCCTCCAGCCTGAGCCTGGTGTTCCCTTTCTGCAGCTTTAGCACGCAACGGTCTGGTGACTCAATAAACGCTGGTTGAACTGTTGAACTGAACAGTTCCTCTCCCAGGCCTCCTCTCTGGCCTCAATGCTCACTGATTCAGGGTCTGGGCCATCAGGCCAGCGCTTCACTCTGAGAAGAAACAAATGGAGAACCCAGGAAGTCGGCAGCAGAGGACAGTACATCCATCCATCTTGTCTTGCCCTCTGTGCTCAGCACCATCCTCCTGAGGGTTTCAGGCAGTCAAAAGTTCAGGCTCCACATTTTCTGGAAAAGGGAGAGGAATCTGTGTGTGTGTGTGTGTGTGTGTGTGTGTGTGTGTGTTGGGAGGGTTGAAAAAAAGTCCCCAAACTCAAATCACGCACACAGAACAACAAGTCATAAAACGGAAGACCATTGGGAGAAGATGGAGTCACATGGTGGGGATCTGGATTGCAGGGGACGGGGGAGGCGGCACTTGAGAAAATGCAGCGTCCTCAATGGGAACCAGATGGGCTGTGTGTTCTTAAATAGAATCCCAGACTTGCAGTACCGGGCAGGAGTGGCCTGGGGTGCTCTCCCCTTGGCCCCTTGGTGTGCAGAGGGGAAATGGAGGCAGGGGGAGGGGGTGACAGCCTCCAAGACTGCAGCCTAGCCAGCAGCTTCCAAAGCCCAGGCTTCTGGCCCTGGGTCAGGACTCTGCTAATCCTGCCACGCTGTCTCTCAGCTCTTTGCCAGTATCTCCAAATGAGAAGCATATCGACTAAAAGTATTGTCATTTGCCTCATTTTCTGTTCTTTCTTCCAATGCTCCCTCTTTGGAGTATAATTTTAGAGGTGCCAGGAAGACCTTACTGTCTTCCAGAGCCCATCATCCTCACCCCTGCCCCATCAATGTGACCCATGACACTAGCGCTGTGGTCTGTGACAGGCACTGGGCTAGGGGCTTTACAGCTATTTACTTTCCTAATTGTCCTGTTGCTTTACAGCAGTGGGGTGTGTTTATCAGCTCAGCAAACCAGAGAGGGGAGGCAGGTTTGGAGGTGAGGCTGGGAATACAGGCTTTGGATGCTGTTATTTTTCTCTACCCAATTAGAACTTAACATCTCAGCTAGAGACCCTTGTATCAAAAAACACATGAAATAAAGTTGACCCTTAGGCAGTTAGGCAGATTTCTTGAAATATTAAAATCTGAGCGGCATCTTCTTTTCCCAGCATTGCCTATCACTCCTCCTATAAAAATCACTGCATGAAAACATGACCTCGGGCATAGCTTTCATTTCCTCACTGATGCCTCCTTTTGGAAAGGGCACCATTGTTCTGTTTCCAAGCTCCCCCCCAGCAGCAGACTCTTGGGGTGACTTCTGCAGGATTCAGCATGGCTCTGTAGACCACATGCTGAGCAGCATGGTGGAGCCATTCACATGACTGCTGGTGTGCATGGCAGCCCTGCCTCCCCTGAGCTTTCCTGATGTCCACGTAGCAGGAGGAAACCTCCAGGGCTCAGTGAGGAAGCCCTAGTTGTCTGGGCCACAGAGGTACTCATGTTTCCTCTTGGGAGGGGAAAAATGTAGGACATATTCTTGTTTCTAAATCTGTCCCTCTGGTCTGACACGGGGCTGAAGAGTCTTCCTTTTGAATCCCTTCCAGGACTATCAAGGTCTGTATTGTGGCCAACAGTGGCCAGCGCGTTACTGTATGTGCCTGGCTTGCAGGTGAGTAAGCCCTCCTCCACAAGTCACAGGGGAACTTAGTTAGATGCATAGAAATGAGCTTGAGTTTGTGTTGGAGAAACACTTGACTGGACATTCTGATGTATTGGTTGAAACCAGGAAGTGCCCTTATTTGGGGCTTGAATCAATAGGGTAGCTAGAAGGGACATTTCCTGGGACAGGAAGGTTTGCTTCCTTTCCCCCAACCCCCCACCCTCCATTGCCACAGCCTGTGACTTCAGCAAGTGAGGAACGTGCTGAGGGCTCTCTCTGCGCCCTTCCATGCAAAGCAGATGGTGAGGGAAGGAAGAAGGCCAAGCTTCCATGGCTATGCACACATTTTGTTTTGAGTGCAGCAGTCAGGAGCTCATGACCTTGTCATCCCTGGCCTCCCACTTCCGGTCCTCCCAGCTCTGCTCTAAACCAAATTAAGCACACTGGTTTGATTGGTTGAGTGCCTGGAATGGCCCAGCCACTTAAAGGCCCTATGGGTTCACGGGGAGGAGGAATATGAGTCTGGTCTGCCTGTCTGGTTTCTGTGGCATGAGATGGGTCAAGAATACAGATAGAAAGACCAGAGCAGCCAGGGGAACTGCTGGAGAAGGTGGGGCATTGGTTTGGTCTGAAAGATGTGAGTAGCTGGATGGAGAAAACAGGGAAAGAAGATAGGTCCTGTTCGGAACCTTCCTACGTAGAGCACAAACTTGTCCATTTTTCTAGAAACTCTAGTAGTTTTCAAACTACAGACCTCAGCCCAGAAACAGTGGGTACCTGGGATTTTGATAGAAATGTAAATCTTGGGCCTCAACCCCAGACCTACTAAATCAGAAACTCAGGTCTTGAAGGAGTCTGTCTTTTTATAAGCCTTCCTGGTATTCAGATGAAAATCATCTTTGAGAACCACAGCTACCCCGGCACAACACTTCCCCCAGATTAGTGAGACACCTCTCCTGCTACTCCCTCAGCCCCAAACTCCTATGAGAGCCCCTCGAGTGTCCAACCCTGCCTCCTCCCCAGGAACCATTTCCGCCCATGTGGACTCTTTAGATCTTCAATGTTTGTTGCTCAGTTCCCTCACTCCCACCCACCCCTGCCCCTGTGGAATGAAGGCCAGGGGGCAGCATCTGCTTGCCTCCTACCCTCCTTCCCGAAGTCCAGCACAGCTGAGCAAGGCTGGTCACATCCGTGAAATGCCCTCAAGGGAGCCAGTAACGGTAGTGCAGAACACTGTGAAAAGAGAGAGTACCATCACCCCATCCCAATCTAGTTCATCTGGCCTCCATTTTTGCCCCAGAACTTTGTCCATAGCAAGGGAGACGGACAACTCACAGTTGGTCCCTTTGAGTTAGAGATATGAGGCTGACATGAATTCAGTCTCAAAATCAATTTTTAGCTGACTGTCTCTTGAAAAAGGATGGTGTTATTGGCCTGAGAGCTCGTACACTAATATTAGAGCCAGCTAGACAACTTGGTTTTCCCTAAAGCTATAATAAGCATGATCTACCCACTGAACAGATCGCTGCTTCCTTTACAGAGCTCTGGGCAGAACTGGGGGAGGCACTGTGTGGGGTGGGAGCTGTTTCCTGCCAGGGCCCTCTTTCTGTGAGCATTTGGCTAAAGACCAAATACTTTCATATCAATTTTTTTTTCATTTCTTCCATCATTTTCCTAGTTTAGTCCCCAGAAAGGAGTGTGGTCTTTACTTGAAGCTCTGTTTGCTTAAACTGTACACACTGTGGTAGGGTTGGGGTACTTGGTGCCAAAAAGGAGAGGCAGGATCCCCGTTTTGGCAGGTAAGCTGACAGAGGAGGCTATGTGTGTGAGCATATGTGTCTAACTGCCCCCTCTTAGCAAAAGGCCAGAGGGCCAGTGGATCCAGCTCAAGGTCCATCCCCAGCAAACTGTGTGGCTCCTGGGAAAACCTCAGTTAGCCTCGTCCCAGTGTGGAACAGTGCTACCTCTTCTAGTGTCTGAACTAGCATTCAAAGTGTGGATGACCACATAAAGCAAAACACCATAGTCACTGGCAGCCGTGGCCTCTTCTTCCAAGGTGCTTTCCTCACGTTTATATTCCCTAAAGCACCTAGTGCGACCAAGACAGGTGGCCAATCAATACACGTTGAATGGATGAAACAGAAGACATGGTCCCTGTCTCCACGGAATTGGAGACCAAGCTGGGGGTGGTGGTGGTGGGGAGAGAAGCACACAATGGGAGAAACTTAAGAAGAGTAGGGTGAGGCCCTTGTTAGCGCAGACACCTCTAATTTAGAATTTGTGATGCTTTTACTAGGCCAGAGAGGAATTGGACCCTGCTGATGGAACATGTGCTGAACAAACTCCTAGTGGGAACAAGATAATAATAACAGGAGCTCCCAGCCTGCGGGCGTGCGTTGTGATCCAGATGGCAGAGCAAGTGCTGTGCCCTTTGGCAACGTCGCATTGCACGGAAGCCGTTAGCATGCCAATCACAAGTGAACTCTGACCTTATCGCCGGCGAAGCCAGGACCTTCCCTTGACCACACTTTATTAATAGCTGTCCAGGGTTAAATTCCTGTATTTAAGGAACATAAAATTTTATTTTGTTAAGACTAGACTATTACTAGCCTCCCTCTGCCTCCACCCAAGAAGCTCAGATCTATTCATTTTTCAAACAATTAATGACACAGATCATGCCACCAACCCCATCTCATCTCCAGAATAGGAGATAGAGATTCTTTCTGCAGGTAATCAGGGGGACCTTTAGGCTGGGCAGAAAATTTCTGGACTTTTGGGGATCCTGGATTAGCCACTGCCCTTCCCCGGGCCATAGTTGCCCCCCCCCACCAAATAAAAGAGGAGGTTTGACCAGATGTGCCTGAGAGTAGTAGCCTTCCATACTGGTCTTGTGTCCCAGCCCTGCCAATGTATAGGAAGAGGATGGTCCCTCTGCTGGCAAAGCTCTGGCCAGAGGAGATATGGTCTCCATCGGTGGGAGGCCAGCGTAACCCAAACCGTCTTGTCCACAGCTCCTATTGCAGACTAGTCCTAGGCAGAGGTCTCATATAAGGAGGGGGCTTACAGTTAAGCCCTGCCAACTGGGGTGGGAGAGAGGAAGAGGAGCAGGGACTAGATGGGCAGAGAGGAGGGCTGTAACCCCATTTCCATAGATCACACTCTCAGGAGATGGCTACAGAGTCTGCAGAAGGCCAGGCTCTGGTTCCCTTCTTCTAGAAAGGTGACTTTCAGGCACTCCTTCCATGAAGCATCCCCTCTCTCCACCCTGGGTTAGGGCAGAAATGGGGGTCAGAGTGGACAGAAAAAGGGCAAAGGGATGAAATCTGAGGGTGGATTTGCTCTTCCTCTGGACGGTCCCAGTCCTAAGAAGGGAAAACTCTTCATCCAAGGGAGGACAGATGGATTTAGCTCTTGTAGCCACCATGCAGGACATCTTCAAGCACTCCTCACCCTGCAGGGGTCTCTGAGGGGCCCCGGCTACATGGCTCTCTGTTTTCTGTCACCTGCTCTCTGCGCTTCCTCTCTTGCTCCTCTGGAGCACTGGCTGGCATTCTGGTCGACCTGTGTAAGAAGCAGTGCTGCTGGCTGCAGCCCAGGTATGCAGCATGGCCTAGTGGTTGCAGGGGAGACTGCAGCTTGGCACCCAGCTTCTCCTGGAAGAGCTCTTTGGCTGTTCACACAGGCTCACACTCAACCTCAACAAATAAGGCTGAGGTCTTTCTGGCAGCCAGCCCCCACTTGAACTGAGGACCTCCTGGCCCAGCTAGGATGGGGCTGCTGCTGGCCCATCCAGTGCACGTGTGCACGTTCCCAAAGGACACCCCTTCCTTTGGGCCAAAGCCCCACCCTCAGGCCTCCTTTCATGTTTCCCAACACCCACTAGAAAGTCCCTAGTGAACCCTAGCAAAGCAAGTGTGTGTATCTTTTTTTTTTTTTTTGGAGGTGGGGAGGTGTTGAGCACCCAGGAATGCAAAAGGGTGACAACTGAACAGGCAGCATATAAAGAGTGAGTGGCTCTGGACATTGAAGGGCAGTGACTAAATGCTCTAGACCCAGGTAAACATGTGACATTGGTGTGAAGGTACAAGGATGAGAGTCTAGGTCCCTGCAGAAGACTGCATCAGGGGCAGAGTGGAAGGAAGAGTAAGGATAGGGTTACTCCAGCAAGAGGAAATTCTCCTAAATTGGGAGCAGGGAGCCAGTGAAGGCACGACAGAGGTGGGTTGTGAATGAGTCCCAGCGCACTGATCTGCAGTCACTTCAGTGAGGTGGCCCGGAGCCAGTGACATTGCTGGTGGGAGAGCCAGGAGGTATGGCAGCCTGAAGGTGGTGGGGAAGATCTGAACTGCTAACTGAGGCAGCAAGAAAGACCCTGGGAAGATTCTTTGTCTTAGTAAATTTTCTCTCGTTGCTGAGACAAAATACCCGACACTGAAGTGAAGGGAGGGAAATTTTACATAGCTCACAGTTTGTAGAGGATTCAGTCCATAATCGGCTGGGACCAAGGCAGGGCGGCATGGGGCCGGGGGCACTTAGTTTCATGGCAGCAGAAGACAACAAAAGTAATGAGCAAAAGTGGAAGACAAACCTCTTTCTGTCTCTTATATCTAGTCTACCAGGATTAGGGTGGTGCCAGTCTAATCAGTGGACTGACCCCACAGTCACCCACTTTTAATCCCAGCACCCTGAATCTCAGTGCAGCAACTCTAAACTCAGTCACCTCTGAGAAAGCCCTGTGACTGCGTGAGCCTTTGGGAGACATGTGAACGCACACCACACCTCTTCCCAGAAGTCTCACAGGTAAGCCAGGAGTCAGCACATCCTCCCTGAATTCCTACTGGTTCTGGTGACCTCATGAAACATCTACTTGGTTTCCTTATTTAGCCCTCACAGAGCCCGGAGAGTTTTGTGTCACTCTTAGCATAGGACTGAGAAAACCAAGACCAGAGAAAGTAGCAACTTTTCTTGAGGCCATAGACCACGGAGGATTTGCAGCAAGATTTGAACCCAGGCCTGTCTGACCCTAGAGCCCTGCTTTCTCCAACACCTGCCTCCCCCAATCATGCCTGAATTGGCTTCATCTCTCAAGCAGGCCCAGAGTGGGCCCAGAGCCCCTGTTCCAGAGTAGACACAGCACAGCCTGGTAGCTGGTCTCATCCGAGGCCCTGACCCTGGAGGGGTGCTGACTGTCATCAGCCCTGCACTCCCTGGGGCAGTACTGCAGAGTTTCTGGCTGTGGGCTGAGGCCTCACCCCAGTACACCTGACCCTTCTGGCTTTTCTACCCTTCTTAGTCTCTTCTGCCACTTTCTAATGAGGTTCAGCGTATACTCCTCTCCTAGCTTCACTTTGCTGCTTCCTTTGCTGCAGGATAAGTGCACAGGCCAGTTGCAAAGACCAAGGCGCATGGTGCATGCCAGGTGCCTGTGCTAAGGAGGCTGCCTATGTCCCAGGAAAGTTGGTGTGCACAGGCTGGAAAGCCTCTCCAACCTTTCCTTTCACCTGTGGCACAGTGTGCTCAGCTTTCAAAGTCCAGGATAAATGCCTTCTCATCCCTCTTGGCAGAATCGGGTTCCCTAGATTCCTATTCTGCTAATAGCTTGTTAGTGCTTCCATTGTACTATGTAAGTGTTGTCTAACTGTGCAGTTGAGGATTTGTCAGTCCTCCCAGACCCTGAGCCCCCTGAGGGCAAGGGCTACGCCTACCTCCTTTGCTTTCTCCTCCCTGGCGCAGGAGAGAACACCTATGGGGACAACTCTATGCAGTCCCTAGATACCTGCCATCACTATGTTCACTGCCTCCTTTCTCTTGCAGTCTTCTTAAGAGGGGCTTCTAGCCTCAGTGCTCCATGTCCTCAACCTTTGTGTCCCCTCTCTTCCTGGCTGCTCCCAAGGCTCCTGCCTGAGAATGGCCACCTATGGCTCCCATTGCTTTTCTTTGTTTTACTGACTCTCTTTTTGCCCCATGATAAGACCAGTCCTTTTTCTAGAAAGGAGTTTTCCCTTTGACACATGTCTCCATTGCGCGCTGTCTGTTTTTTTCCTTTCTTCTGGCTGCTTTCTTTCTTTATCTCTCTTATCAGAAGTGCAGGTCCATAATCCTCCAAATGATTCTAAGAGAGGTCACCCTGCCTGCGGCTGAGGTCCTTCCCCTGAACTCACCTGGCTGTGCTTCTGCCACCTCTGCATGTACTCATCTCCACTGCTGTCATGTTAGTGATCTGAGAGAACAGTAGGAAAGTAAACACAACTGTTCCAAGCCATCGATAGAGACTGAAAGACACAAGGAAAGGTGTGTTTATATGCTGGGATGGGAAAGGTGGGGTGATGTTCTATAAACCATAAGTTGTCGGATTCCAGGGCAAGGCATCTCCCAGATTATCTTTTAGGAAGCAAATGACCAACTTCTGACCAAGGGAATGAAAGCAATGGTAAGTGATTTCAGGCCTCACTCTGAGAACCCACCCTACAATCTTCTCCTCCTGGCTGGACGCGAAGGGGCCAGAGGAGAACTCTAGAACCCATGAAGTTGGCAGATTGTAAGTCCTGGAATCATACCAGGGAGAGTGAGTCATTCAATTAGCAATCCATGCATTGGACTGTACCAGAGAGAAAAGTAACCTCTTGTTTCTGAATGCCATTTCAATTCGAGGGTTGTCTAGTGCCACGGTTAGCCTCTCCTGATTACTATATCCTCAAAAGTATCTGTGCGGTTTACATGGACACGTACAGCAGGAACATACAAATAAATAACTAGAGAAATCAAGATAGGGCAAAACATCTAAGTGAGATTAGATGAAGGCTTGAGTGAAGTATATAGACAGAAAGTCCTGCAAAACTAATACTCCAAAGGAAAAATATGGACAAAGGCTCTGAACACACAGCTTGCGAGTGAGTTAACCTCAGGGCCAGCAGACATGAAAAGATGCTCTTAGTAATTAGGGAAATGCAAGTTTAATAAATAATGAGATGTACTTGAAACTTCTCAGCTTGGCAAAAACTAAATGTCATGCTTATACCCAGTTGACGATGACAGGGAGAAACAGGAACTCTGGAAACTGCCTGATGAAGTATAAAGCACTACAATTCCCATGGGTAATAATTTGATAACACCTAGTAAAGCTGAAGATGAGAGTTCCTTCCACCTAGCTAGTCTACAGAAATGCCCATAGCTGATAGAGATGTGATGAGCATTCAGCTTTGAGCTTCATAGAAGCTGAAGGGAAGAGGAACAGACGATTATTTATAGGATTCTTGATACTCATATAATAAAAAAGTAGACCAGTGGCTCTGGCTTCCTGGCCATGAGATCAGAGAAAAAATTTTCTCCTGTGTATTGCTCCTGGGAGCAATAGGTACTTTAATAGATGAGATTTTAGCTAACATTCCCATAATAAACAGTAAATTTCATACAACTTACTTCAAGCTACATATACAGTTTCACAAAACATACTATTGATTATAGAAATGAAACAATTATAGGAGAGTTTAAAGCCAGATGGTCCAAGTATGAGCCCTCAGATGACTTGAGATGGCCTGGATTGACTCAGAGATGAAATATTTAATGCCACCAGGAAACCCCCACACCCCTAATGACTATTTCTCTAAACCAAGTTTTGGAATAGAGCTGAGTAGCAGAGATCAGGTTACAATTTCAGACATGCAACCTGAGTGAGAAGACCCTCTGTTGCAGATTTAAGGCATGGTCATGAGCTCTGCTGATGACGTGGGCAAGAGGTTGCTGCCTTCCCATGAAAAGGAAAGGAGCCTTAACCAAAAACAGTGAATGGATTAGCGGCCTGACTCAAAGGCATATGGAGAGCGTGAAGATGAAGTGAGGGAAAATGATACCGAGGAAAGGCCTGTTAATGCAAGCTAAGAGTAGCTTCTCCTCCCAGAATTTTGACTGGGGCTTCATGGCCCCTAAAGGAAAAATGGACAATGAGCACAAGGACTTGTGCCTCTGACTGCCTTTCTGTGAGAGTTTGGGCTCAGATTCAGAGTTCATTGATTTTAGTTTTCAAAGGCCAAGGTCATGGTCATAGCACAAGACTTTGATGGTTCATGGGTTATGATTAGAGTTTCTAGAGGAGTGAACATTTGTCATGTCCCTTAGTTCAGTCATTTTTGTGGTCATGACAAAAGGTACATGGGCTATCCTGAGGGAGGGAGAGCCTAGCGGCCAGACTTTCCTTACCTCATTTCTGCTAATGCAAACAGAGGAGAATGCTAGGTTTGCATTGATCTCCCCTCCTCCCCTTCTGTCACTGTGCCGCAGCCAAGGTCAGTAGGGTTTGGGTGTCCTTACTCACTGCCTATCCTTCATGAGGAAACCAGGGGTCTGCTGGGACACTGGCCAGTTGTTGGAGCTTTTGTCACTCAGCTACTCACTAAGTGACAAAGATACAAGGCATCCAAGCTTCCTTGCCACACTCCCCAGGGGGCTGCCTATTCAGCCTGCCAGGGGAGTCTTGGCTTCCCAAAGAACCTCATAAAACAGTCTCTGCTGTCCAGATGAGGGAAGTCAGACTGAAATGAAGTAGTCCCCATAAGTGTTGTTTGACCACAGCGAAATCACCTTTGGAGGGTGGAGGAATGGTAGCTGCTATAATCTATCTACTCTCAAGCCACAGATGCTCCTCACCTCCTCCAGCATCTTCACAATCTACAGATGAGACCTGCCTGGGTCACTCTGAGGCTGCCCCTGGGGACAGGGATCTCAAGGAAGGAAGGGCTGTCTTCTGAACGCCCTAAGTCACTCATGTCACAGATTCCACGGCAGCTGTTGCATCATCAAAAACAGCAGCCCTTTGGCTGAACCATGAGCCTATTTCTCGTCAACCTATTTCCTGTCAACATATGCCGTGGGCTGCTATTGAGCAATAATGTGTAAGTTGGATCAGATGCCCCCCTGCAGTCATGATGACTTTCCCAGAGGTGTGGCCCCAAAGCAGCCTTCCAAGGCAGCTTGACGCAGAGAGGGCCTGGACTGCGGCTTTATCGAGAAAAGCATCAGCATTCCCGGCATCCGGGTCCCCAGCAATTTGTATGGATGTCTGGGCTGTGCTAGACCTGGAAAGCTCCAAAGCCTGTCTAGCGGGGACCCTGGTCTGAAGAACCTTCTCAGAGCCACAGCAAAGGAGACACTGAAATTGCTTCTGCCAGGTGCAACCGTGGGACGCCATGTTCTCCACAGCAGCCTAGCAGCAAGGCTCTAAGCTAGTTTTTCAGTCAGTGGCAGCAAAGTCCAGAAATCCAGAATGCTGACAAATTGTCAGTATGGAGGAAAGAGTAGATTCTGGAGCTCTGCATGCAGCTCCCCCATAGAAGAGAGCGCTTTCAATTCACTCATTCTCTGCTCTTGTTCAGCTGGGCTTATTCCTCCTATGTCTCAGTCCAGAGCTGCCTGTACTCCTACCCTGGGAGGTGAAAAGATGCCTCCCAAGCTTAATGACAAGGCTCTAGCTATCTTCTGCTCTGGGCGTCAGACCTCTGGTGCCTTCTCCAAGACTCTGCCCCAGGGATGAACGTTGCATCCGGGTCAGTCACTCTTTGGCCTGTCTCTGGATGGCCTATAGAGATCAGAAATTTATTTGTTACAATTCTGGAGGTGAGGAAGTCCAAGAGCAACGCTCTGCCAGATTCAGTGTCTAGTAAGAGCCACTCCTGGCTCATAGGTGGCACCTTTTTGCTGTGTCCTACCACGGTAGAGGGGCAAGGGCTCTCCTGAGGGCTTCCTTTATGGCAGCACAAATCCCATTCATGAACTCTTTGTAATTTAATCCCAGCCTCCTAATACAGCACATTGGAGGATACAGTTTTGACAGAAGAATTTTGGAGGAACACAATAGTTCAGACCAGAGCAGTCTGGAAATACACACAGTGCCTAATCCCATCCCTTAAGTCCTCCTTTGTCCGGGGTTTCACAGCAAGCTGCCCTTTCCTTCCCTGATATACAGTCCCCAGCTCTCTCCCTACCTGCTGAGGTCTGGCCTCTATTCCCTCACTCCATCTAAAGCACTCTCACTGAGGCCACCAGCAAGGCCCTACCCTGCCACCAGCGATGCAGACGTCTCAGGCGTCAGTCCTCCCTTAGCACTGGACACTGCTGGGCCCATCCCTCTTCTAATACCTCCTCCCCTGCAGCAGTGTCACTGACTTTGCTACTTAGCATTTGTCACATCAGCCCCCTCTGTTCCCAGCAGTCCCTGTGCTTCCCAAAGGGGTGGAAAGTTCTGCATTGTCTTCCTACTTACAGGTGCCTCTCAGCAGCACAGCCCTGTGGCCATTGCCCCCCACCCCAGGCTCTCTGGATCTTCCAAATCTATTTATGTTTCTACTGATCCTGAGTGACCCTCTCTCAGCTACCCAATGCCTGGTTTCCTGGGAATAGGGCACACCTACCCTGGACCTTCACTTCCAAAGGAGCAAAGTAGGAAGGGCAGCACTGGAGCCAAGGGAGGGCAGCTGGGTCCCGAGGAGGGACTGGTTTTCCTTGGAGAGACTGCATTGTTCCAAAAAGCCCTCTGACTAGCTAAGGAGGCAAAGGTGGGGCCTGGGCATTCTTCATCTCTCCAGGCACATGCCCTGCAAGGTAAGAAGTCCCATAGTGTAGCAACTGCCACTCCTAACCCCTGGTCACGCAGGCTTATCAGATCACCTGAGGACAGTGGCTTCCTTGCAGGGTGACAGGATATGTCTGGGGAGAGAGGCAAAGGCAGGGTAGACAGTTCCCTTGGGACCTGCAGACAGAGGTGTACCCTTCGGACACATGGGGGCCCCCTGGGAAGCAGAGAAGCTGGAGAGAATCCCTGGGCCTGGCGGGTTCAGGGAACCAAGCATGGTGGCCTGGGGGAGGGGCGGGGCCTGTGGAAGAGAGGCTTTCAGACTTTCAGGGAACGTAAATTTTACCCCCGGCTACTTTCTCTGGGATTTATTTCTCGGTGAACTTGAGACTTCGCCTAATTACGTTTGGGTCTCTTTCAAAGCACATAAATTGCATCCAGTTCTTCTGCCTCTTTCTTAGGAATAAATTGTCCCTGTGTGAGCGAGGAGGGATCTGGGGGAGAGAGTGAGACTTTATTAATTCGACACAGAACTCTGCTCCCCTGGCCTCTCCTCTGCCCCCCGTTGAATAATAAAATAATGAAGATTTGACTTGGACTAGGATGTGTGGATAAATATATTGGTGACATGAATGGAAATGGATTTATTACATAAACAGGAGACTTCATCAATTTAAACCTGGCCTCCTTTCAATGGGCATAAATTACATTTTCTTTTCCTACTAGTTGCTTTTTTTTTTTTTCCTTAAAGAAACTGGATTTATCGGAATTGAGATTTCACTAATTTATTTCACGGAGCCCTGTGCTTCCTCTTTCTACCCAACTCTTTAAAGACGGGTTCCCAGTGACCCTCTCTGAGTTGCCCACACAGTTCCAGTCATGGCAAGGTGCCTGCTGGGAGGCCAAGGGTGAGCTGTGGGGAGGAGTGGAGCTATCTCAGTCCTACCCCAGGAGACCTTTGCTCCTATTCAGTGCTATGCTGGCCACCTAAGGAAAGTCTACCACAGTGTCCCTCCACAGAAGCAAAAGAATTTCCCTTAGTATGTCCTAGGAGGACAGAGGGATGACCCAGAGCAGGGGCTGGTCACGACTGGTCCCCTTGCTCAGCTGGACACTAGCGAGAGGTGTTTCCAACAGGAAGCCAGGAAGTGGTTCAGGTGCTTGGCTTGAAGTTTCAGGTAAGCATGGCAAGTATACAAAGAGTTCTAGAAGTTTCTATCAAAGACCATCATATAGTGCCCGGAGTACAAACATTGCTATCTTCAGAGCTCAGGGCCAATTTCAGTAGCTCCTCCTCCTCTTTGCCTTATTTTGCTTCTTTTAGCAAAGTGAGGATTTGATCAGCACCAACTACAGGGCAGTGGAGATGTCTTGAAACTGCTCAGTCCTGGAAGATTGGGCCACCATTTCCTGTAACTTGGCTGGTGTGCCTTGGTTATTTCTTGTCTGAGATTCCATGTAGAGACCCTCCTATGTGCCAATGCCCAGGCATTGTCCCCGAAACCTGGACAGTAGGGAAAGGAATTCAATTTTTATAGCATTGCTAGTGTTGTCCCTATGAAGAAGAAAAGGGTGGCTAGTTTATTAGATAGCTTGAAGAGGGTCATATTGAAGTCTAGGAGGTGACTGATGGAAGGATTCTGAGGTGCCACAAGAACTGACCCATAAGGGTTTCAGTTCACAGGACCTCCTGGACACCATGAAGGGGAGGGCCCTGTCTCAGTAACGCTGCTGCTGTGGAAGTTAGGAGAAGTAACAGGAGGGAAGAGACAGTTCTCATTCGGCCCTCGTCTCATCTCCCATCCTACCTATTTCACCAGCTCTGGATTGACAGGGGGGCCAGTGTGGCTCTGCAAACTGTCATTCACCAGGCCTGCCGTCTGGTACAGGTGTTTCTAATAAGAGCTCCTTCAGGCTTGCTTCATCCAGGAGGATGTTTACAAGAAGGTCTGATGAGAAATTGTCTCCAAATGCTGTCTTGTAAGCAAGACGTTAAGAAGGGAGGGGCTGGGGGCCTTAGGCTATAAGCAAGCAGGACTGTGGAATGGGGCCTGGCTAGGTCTCCCTCCACCCCCTTCCCTTCTTGGCTAGGACTGGCAGACTGGGGCCTAGGCAGCTCTGGGCCCAAGGCCAAGGATGGTGAGTGCCATGGGGGTTGGGTTTCAATAAACAAAAGCAATAATTTTGGAAGAACTTCCATAATAAACAGAGAGGTTGGGGCATCCCAATTTTGCTACCCAAGCCCAAAGGCCTTGTCTTTGGCTCTGCGATCTTACTTCAGCCCTTGTTTGCAGGCTGGGATGGGGGACAGTTGCAGGTTTGTTACCATCATGATGAAGAACAAGCATGTCTTTAAGGAGCATCTTCATGGAGAAACCCAGAGAAGGAAGGGAGGTGCTCTGTATCCAAGGTTTTACACAGAACTCCCCAGCAGAAGTAAATCCTCTGAGGGACATGAGGAGAGGTGCAAGGGAAGGGGAGGAGACAACTTTTCTGTCAGGGACAGAAAGTAAATATTTTCAACTTTGAACCTTGTGCAGTTTCTTTTGAAACTATTCTCTGTGATTATAGGGCAAAGGCACCCAAAGACGATGGGTGAGTGAGTGAGCGTGATAACATGATGGCAGTTTGTTAGTACCTAACACAGTAAGACCTTGCCTTATGAATAATGGAGTTGCGAACTTTCACAGGTATACTATGAAAGACTCATTTTGTTGGACTTAGAAAGGAATCTTACCAATGTTCTCCCAGAATGGAACTCATCTATAAATCATGGACTTTACTGTATGTAGAAGATCACAGAAGTGTCAGAGAAATGAAGCGACCAGCCAAGATTCCACAGCCCATAGGCAACTCAGCAGGATAATTGCTCAGATTTTTGATACCTCTGTGCTGCAGCCTGCACAGACTGGTTTGACCCAACTCAGTGTATCTGATAAAGATAATTTCCTGGAGCCCTAAGAGTGCTACAAGGAAGCTGTACCTAATGGAAGAGGTCACTTGGTAGAGAGGAAGCTGGAAGTCACAAAAGTCAATAGGTGTCACAAAAGGCGGGATGCAGCTGGGTTGTTCTTACATTGGGCAAGACTTCTAGAGTGTTCCCTAGGTTGTGGAGATGGGACATCAAAAAGGGGTGTTGTGCCAGGCTACTTTGAGCTTTCATTGGGTTCTTCTCCCTACCAGAGGCTGGAAATGTCCCCTTTCTGAATATTAATTATCCTAGTATGTGGACAAGTGTGTGGTCCCAGAAACTTGGGTGGGGTTGTACTACAGAACAAGGCTGTGATTGCACTTGGGTGGTTTCTATAAGGATGACATTTTCAGTCTCTTCATGTTGGTGAAGGTTGCCTGGGGCAGAGTGGAGTTGGATTGGAAAGGTTTATCGGTAGGTTGATGAGTACAAAGGGCCAGTGTGGCTGGGAGAGCTGTGAGCAGTCCTGAGCTTGGGCTATCACCAGAATGCTCTCTCTTTGTGTGAAGGGCAGGTGAGTTTTGTCATAGGGCTCTCCGCTTGCAGTCATGTTGGTCAGTAGTTGGCCTTTGACTTCATGGGGGCATCATATCTTTGTTGAGTATGTGTAAGCTGGATGTAGGGGGATTGGTGGGGTTTGAGGATCAGTGAAATCTTGAGAAAAGGTTACTGTGAAATCAAGTTGAGTGGGCCGGCCTTTGGTTAGGCTGAGTATGGATGATGGTCTAGGGTTAAGGGTATATCCTTATTTTGGAATCATATTGCCTGGTCTTGGGGTGGCTGAGATTGAGGTCATTGTTTGGTTGAGGTTAATGGAGTCAGTGAGTGTTTAGCTTAGGGCATCCATGGTAGTGGCTTTAATTGAGTAGTGAGGATCTGTGTGAGGTTTGAGATGGGAATGACAGATGATTATTGGGATCCGGGTCAGTATGTGGTTGGAAAGCTGGCAGGGAGCGCCCTCTGGGGTTCAGGGTATCAGTGTCTGGTGGGGCAAAGAGGGTTAGCCTGTGCGCTGTTTGGAACTGGGGAGCCGGTGTGTATTAGGGGTTGGGGCATCGCCATGTGTGACTGAGTTCAGCAATAAACATGTGGCTGGGCTAAATATTCCAGTGAGGTTGTGTCTTGTGTCAGTGTGTGGCTAGGGATGGAACTAAGGCATCGGTGGGTGGTTGGAATTAGGGCATCAGTGTGATTTGGGGTCACTTGTCATTGAAGATTCCAGATACAGTTGGAGTTGCTGTGTTGGGGAATTTGCTCATTGTGTTATTAGGACTGAGTGTCAAGAGGGCAGCCAGGTTTGGAGGGTTCACTTTGTGTTTGGGGATTAGTTCATCATTTTAAGTTTTGATTAGAGGGGTTCAGAGGCAGGTGCAGCTGAGGACGGTCTCTCAGAGCAGACTTGTAAAGGAAGGCTACCTCAAAACAGACTCTTGGAAGCTGAGCTGGAATCAGCAAGGGACTTGCACCGCGGGTTCTACATGTGGTAGGGTTTCAAGTTCAGAGTGGAAGGAAACAGGTCAGAGGAAGAGGGAGTTCATGGGGACGTGGCGCCTTGTTTGGGGTGGAGTGTTCTGAGCCCAGATTTCTTAAACCAAGCTTTGAAGAGAATTCAGAAGCCAGGAGCCAGGAATTAGATGTACTGCATATTTGGATGAAAACACTATAGCAAATGTGACTGCTCATTCCCCACCCCGACCCCACAGACCCACAGCTTCCTGCCCAACATGGCAGCTCTGTTGAGAATGCTGTCAGTGGGAACAGGCTCAGTCTATACCACACAGGATATGATAAGATAGTATGCCTGCAGTGACAGCCAGATGCTAGTAACAGGCTGAAAGTGGAGGACAAATGCCCTAATGGAGGTTTTAGCAGGACTGAGCCCCATTCCTTCATAGGCTCCCACTTGTAACGTGCCTCAAGTGGGCTTCCTCCCTTCCCCAGCTCCTGTCTCCACTCTCTGTGGTTCTTCCTGGGATCACAGCCCATGTAAACAAATTTGCCCTCACATAGGGGAACCCAACCTAAGGGCAACTTTTCAAAATAAAGCTAACAAAGATATATAATGGATCATAAATTGTACATGGCTCTTCAAAGTAAAACACAAGCTTGGTAGAGTGTGTTTCGGCAGGGGTGGAAACCTCCTTTACCTTACTAATAGGGCCTCTAATTTGAGAAGTCCAGGAAGCAACCAAGGACAAAGGAGGTGGATGCAACCCCCGAAAGTCAGGCCTTGAACAGACAAGATGGAGGAGGATCAATAAGGAGACTGGAGGAGCAAACAGAAAGTTCTAGGAACAGACGTGTACTTGGATTAGGAGGTTCAGCATGTAACCAGTGGTGAAGCAAATATGTTATTGGAATTTGAGTTCCTTAGATTGAGGAGACCTGACCATTGTTCAATTGAATTGGGGTGGCCCATGTCCTCATGACGGTAAAGATCAATATGTCGCTGCTGTGAAGTGGCCAGCGTGGCCTGGTTGTGGTCATTGTGTGGTGGGGGAACAATGAAAACATGCTTGACATTGCGGGGGAGGATCAGTGTTCAGTCAATGTTCGACGTCAACAATTATCCTGGATTTCCTTAGTGGGAAGGCTGTATAATTGGTTTGGTTCAGTGAGTCACTAAATTTGGGGGTCAGTTTTTGAAGAAATCAGAATGGGGACTAGGATTTAGCCAAGGAAGCTGTTTGTGCTGCTGCTAATCCATATAGTACCTTCATGTGGATTTATTTTAAAGACCTTTGCCCTGGGCAGATATAGCCCTGCCCCAGCTGGACTCAGCTGGACGATGCAGGAGCGCAGGCTGAGTTTCAGCGCCTACTTGTCCTCTCCTTTGGGTGCCTTTGTGCAGTGACCACTGCACAGAGCCTGGGCACAGTCGGGATTTCTGGGCAATGGGTCCCTACTGATGGGGTGTCGGGAGTGTCACATCCTCCAGCTGTTCCATAGTTGTGTCCTCTGGCTGTCTTGCTCTTCAGGGAGGAGGCTGGGCAGGTTTCTGCAGCACAAGCCCCTGCACTCTATGTGTCTTGGGAGCTGGCTTCCTAGAGTGAGGGTCAGGGTCAGAGTTCGAGTCCTGGCCATGTCGTATATGTGTCAAAATGAGCAATGCCTTTTTAGGTCACATATACTTTGGACTTCAACACTGCTTTATGTAGACCGTAAAATTAATAGGTGGGAACTAGATTTATGGGCCCCGCTGGGCTGTTCTTTGCTTGTTAGGTTAAACACACTGATTTCCTGGTACAAAAGTGCTTGTTAAAATAATCTCCCCTCGCATGTTCAGAGGGGACATATCTGTCTTGCTTGGGGGATGGGGAGAGACCTTGGCACCCATCCCACCCCCTGCTGGCCCACCTGTCATGCCTCCCCCAGCCCCAGCTGTGTGTATGATGGAATGAATGATGATATTTCTGGGTGGGGGACATCTAGGGAAGGAATGCACCTCCATGCAGATAGCGCCAGAGCCAGGCTTGCCCTCCCATCAGCTTGCCTTCCCTGAAAATCTCTAGCCTTTGTTTCTGCCACATCTTGAGGGGGAAGCGGGGAGGAAGGGCTGGGGGAGTGGTGCTGCCGCAGAGTGGGAGGCTAGCCCTGCTGCTGCTGTGGAAGACTTCGAAGTCAGATGTGAAAGCAGAGAGGAAGAGGAGGAGGCAAGGGCCCTACGGCCTGAGCACATCGCCACTGCTTCCAGCTCTGGGTGTCTTCTAGTGATGCTGTGACTGTGGGTGTACAGCTGCACTTGCCTCGGCCTACCTGCTGCTCTGCCTAAGGTAGAGCATCCCCAAGGAGAGGGGCACATGTCCTCTATAAATGACTCAGCCACCCTGGGGCCAAGACGGCCTCGCTCCCTCTTCCTCTGTGGGTGTATCTGGTGGAGTCACAGTTGGAGTAGGTCATGCAGAGCACGTAGGGAACTTCTGACAAGAACCAGGTTGCTCACAGACCCGTTGGGTGGAGCTGGGACGTGAGCCTAGGTGGGGCTGACGCCGAAGGGCTTGACTCGGTGGAGGGATAAAACAGTGTTCTGAGCAGCTCCAGAGACCTAGCTGCAGAATGGCAGAAAGAAATGCTCAAGCTGAGCCAACTCACACTTAGTACTGGGCACTTAGTAGGCCCACAACATGCTTGTTGAATGACAGCATGCTGACGGAGTGCTCTGAGTCAAGCACTGACTTCCTTTTTTTAAATTTAGCTCAGTTTGGAAGCCTCAGAAGGTTCTATTTTGCAGTCATGAAACAAACCACAGTGTCCTGGTTCATGGGATTAAGGGGGCTCACTGAGCTCCTCCCGCCACCCGTTGTGCTCCCACAGGCGTCACGGGCTGTCAAGTCTCCACGCCTTGTCAGAGTTCTTCTCCTGGGCTGGAATCCACACCCTCCTCTGTCAGCCAAGCTGCTCAGCCTTGGAAGCCCATTGCAGCTGCCCCTCCTCTGGGCTCCCTTTGCCTTTTGTGTTTGAGATTTGCTGTCATTTCAATAAAGCACATGACCTCCTCCGTGCCTAATGCTCCACATGTGTTCTCTCATTTCATCCTCAGGAGGCTGATATTATACCCAGTTACAGACAGATGAAAAAACTGAGGTCCTAAGACACCAGCTCACAAACCCAAGGCCACCCAGCCTGTGAGTGGGGTGGGGCCCAGGACTCAAGTCCATGCTGTGGACTCTGGTTAGCACTCAGCGTTGCTACCTGTTGGCTCTGGCGAGCTACCGCTGTGATCACAGGGCGCTAGAATCATTCGCAGGTCTGAGCAAAGCAGCTGGTAAGCAGGGATGTTGTCTAGGTAGATTTCAGTATCTGGCGCCCGCAGCAACGATTATAGCATGGTGAAAATGTAGCGCGTGCTGACGGATTGAGCTGAAGGTTGCATCTGTAGAGTTTGGGTTTGGACTTAAGTTGCTCCCTAAGAATCATGGCCCAGAGCAAGTTATAAAACGCTTTTGATTGTGTAAAATGAGGCTTTGAACAGTACCTAACTCACACAGCTTCTGTTGTCATCTAATAAGATGCTCTGTAGAAACTCTTTTCCACAATGCCCTGCACGTAAGAGCACAGTATATCGCTCTTTTTATCTTTTCTACACCTCCTTGAGCCCCCTCTTGTTCTGAAATACTGCCACCTGCTGGTAGTTTCTGTGTACAACCACCATATACCATTAGCGCTGGGAGCTGCTGGTCCCCACAGGTGCCCTCGGATGCTCCAATTGGACCATTCTCTTTTCTCCCAAAGCAAAACATTCTCTCCTCTCTTTAAGACTCTGTACCCACTTCATCCTTTGGCTTCCTTGATTATAAGTGAATGCTGAGCCTTTTCTGCATAGCTTTCCCTCTGTCTACCTATCCCCAACTATTTATTTGGGTTTTAGAGCCAGGTGATTCTGCTGAGAACAATTTAGTAGCTGTGTGACATGACAAATTACTGAGTCTCTCTGAGCTTTATGATTGAAGGCCCCAATAAATCTGTTAATATTCATCTTCCCCATTGTCTCAACCAGTTCCTTGGGTCTTCTCCCAGGTCCGGACAGAGCACCATTTGTTGTCTGTTCCCTAATTACATGCACCCCCTTCGCAGACTTGAAGAACCCACTCCTGCCAATAACCAAAAGGAGGAGACAAATGTAGGGAATAAAGCTCTCACTGAGGCCCAGGCTCATTGTGGTGACTACACAAAAGACCCCATGTCTCCCCAGTCTAGTCCATGCTTGACCTCACGTGACTCACCTCAGGCCTGCCTCATCCCTCTCAGCCACCCCCTGACCTCCCGGAGCAATGAGTTGAAGGCACTTGGCTTACTCCAAACCCTTCTGGAGAGGGCTCTCAAGGGAATTATTCTGCAACTGTGGGGGTTGGACCACAGAGTTCTCTAAGGTCTTTTCTAGCTCTGGCGTGCTTTGTGTCTGAGTCAACTCTATTTTGACTTAATGACTTCCAAATGTCTCCTTGGGAAGACTTGTCTGTGTGCCTGCAGCTGACAGTAAGCACCCTTCATGCAGGCCCAAGGAGACCTGTGGGCCCCACAGGTGGAGCTAGGCGTCCTGCTCTTGGTGGGAATCTGGCTCTTCCTTCAAATCCACACAACGAAGATTTGGGTCTTAGAAAGATTTCAGATTCCAGGTAGATGTCAAGACACATGGCATGGTCCCTCCTGCTTACCTCTGAGATGAGCACAACACCCCACTATGGTCCTCCAACGTACTCTCTGAGCTTGCACTATGAGCCCTTTCTTGGGTTTAGCAACCTTTCTCCAGGTTCATCTCAAGCTCAACTCTGCCCCAGGCAGAGTGGCACCCTTTGTGCATCTCCCTTGGGATTCTATGGGCTTCTTGAGCCCTCACAAATAGCTTCCCAAAAGGCAGGAGGGGTGATGAAGGGCTCCATGGGGCCCAGGATGGGGAGCAGACACTCAGCCAGCCTCCTCCATGGGGCAGAGCCTGCCCGCAGGCCTGGTGGATTAGACTGGGTATTTGGTGAGTCCATCACCAGCCTGCGGCGGCGGGGAGCTTTGCTCAGACTTTGTAGACCATCCAATGGCCTCTTTCAAAACAGGATTTTGATGAGTTAAGTGTAAATGAATCAGAAACACATGGGTTGGATTTTCCTCCAAATGCAATGGGGTTTGAATACAGCCCAGGGAGGGAAGAGGGGCTCTGGGGAGGAAAGACGTGGCTTAATCAAACAGGTCTTTGCTGTTTCTGTTAACTTTTGCCACTGCTGCCCCATGGCTGCCAATCCTCTACCATCCCCTTGGCCCAGTTCAAGGGTGGGAGACCTGGGTCTCACTGCCTGCACCCAGCTGAAGACCCAGGGCAAAGCTGCCAGCAGTAAACTCAGGGGGAGCTGGAAGCTCCTGGCCTCCCTCAGGCGGCAGTCCAGGACTCCTGGCAGGGGCTGCTGAAAGGCTTTTCTCTGGAGACAGTGTCTCTGTTCATCCTCGACTTCTGAGGTGGGGAGACCAGGAGGAGAGAGTGGAGCCAAGGGGGGTGTGAGACCCCTCCAAGGGTCACACTTGTATATTCAGGACTAGGTCCCACTCTCCGAATGTAATGTCTCATGAGGAAGCAACTTTTCAGACAAGACGGTGTCTTGTGCTGTGTAAATCACATGTGTTCTTTTAGTTCATTATTAAAAGCATCATACTCTTGCTTTGGTACAGATGTTAAAAGCACAGAAGAAGCAAAATAAAATAAAAGCTACCTATTGCTCCTAGCTAGATGATAACTTTGTAAATACTTTGGTGTAAGTGTTTCCATGCTGTGTGTGTGTGTGTGTGTATGTGTGTGTGTGCATTTGTGTGTGTGTGCGTGTGTGTGTGCATGCAAGCGTATGCTCACGCTCATACTCACTTACTCTAGAATACAGATTTAGAGGAAAGAGATAGTACCTGCCGTTGTGGGAGTTTAAGTCTATCAGACTATGTAACATGAGTTCAGCCCTAGCTCCATGACTTCCTGGCATGCTATATCAATTTCCTAAACCTCAGGTCTCTCATCTTAGACTGATAAGAGCAACAGTATGCCAGCTGCCAGGACGGCACACAGTAATACACATGAGTTAGAGAAGTACCTAGTGATAGCTACTAAATAAGTAGCAGCTATTAGCGTTTCTACTGTTTATCAAATCTTTTTCTCTCCATGTCTATGACATAAATACCATCCCGTGTCATGATTATTCCCTGTAACATGATTGAATGGCTTTTTTCTTATCATAGATCACTCATTCAACATTTTTCTTTAAGTCCCGGCTGCAAGTAATGCCATGATGAGCGTCTTTCCATATGTCAAGACAGCAAAAGCCTGGTCAGTTTTTCCCCACAAGTTTGGTATTTCATATATTTATTTGCATAGAAAGAATTAGTTTGTAGGGCTGGGGATATAGCTTAGTGGCATAAGCATCTGCCTGGTAAGCACAAGGTCCTAAGTTCGATCTCTGGTACCAAAAAAAAAAGAGTTAACCTGGAGAATATTTATGTTTATGAACATGGGGACAAACTAGAAGACTTCTGTCTCTACAGTTTTACCTTTTCTATAATGACAAATTAATAAAATTAATGCAGCTTTTGTGACTGGCTTTTCTCAGTTTGCATGTTGCTTTTGGGATTCATTTATGTATTTGTATGTGTCAATACCATGTTCCTTCTCATTTCTGTGCAGTATTCTATTGTATGGACGCCTAAAATTGGCTTATGTGTTAATTAATTGATAAACTTTTGAGGGTTTTTTTTTTTTTTTTTGCAGTTGGAGCTGTTGTCAACAAAGTTGCTAAAGATTTCTACATTGGCTATTGCACAAACATGTTTCCATACTCCCCTCACTTTGACCACACTTATCTGACCAATCTTGCCACTTTTGGAAGAAGTTCTAGAAGTCCTCTTTTGTGAATGTCTTTAACTATGCTGCCTTAAGATCTTGAACCTTGGGCTGGCCAAATAGCTCAGCAGATTAAAGCTCCTACAAGCATGCGCAGGGGCCGGGAGTTCGATCCCCAGGCCTGCCCTGCTGGCCCTGCTCCCGGGGCACGCTGAGACAGCAATGAAACTGGATGTAGTGGTGCACGCCTGTAATCCCAGCTCTTGGGATCACTAGGAGTCTGATCTGGTACTGAGACCCTGAACAGCCTGTAGGCCCTTCCCTAAAAATACAAAATAATAATAATAATGATAACAATAATCTTGAACCTTTTCAAGATGTTTACCCTCTATAGTCATTTTGACTTCAGGGAAGAGCGAATCATGCGGTAACATCCACTGTGTATTCCGATCACACTCCAGGTGGTGTGCACATACACAAGTACGAATTAAACTTGATAAGATGCTGCCAATCCTTAAGGGGTCATACTGTTTTGTATTTTTTACCACAAATATCTGCAAGTTCACTAGCATTTAGCATAATCAGTTATTTTAAACTTTGGTCATTTCAACAGGAGTATGCTAATGTCACATTGTAGTTTTAGATTTTCCTAGTGATTACTGGTATTGAGCACTCTTTCATGTATTTACTGTATATCTTATTTTGTTAAGTGTTTAAATCATTTAGACATTTTAAAGTTAAGTTAATTGACTGCTTAGTAAGTTGTAAGAATTCCTTATATATTCTATATACAAATTTTTTTTTTTTTTTTTTTTTTGTGGAACCGGGGATTGAACTCAGGCCCTTGCACTTGCC
>NDGM010994990.1:0-14129 GCA_002564305.1 Octomys mimax | reverse complement strand
TCATAGTGATCCACCTGTTTACAGCCTCCCAAGAGCTGGGATTACAGGTGGGCACCACCATGCCCAGTCTCCATTGCCATCTCAGTGTACCGCTGGGATGGGAACAGCCCAGCAGGCCTGGGAATCAAACCCCCCAGCCCCTGTGCCTGCTTGCAGGCACTTTAATCTACTGAGCTATTTGGCCGGCCCAAAGTTTCTTGAAGGTAAAATTATTTCTTAACTTTCTTCATCTCCTCAGGGCTTCCATAATGCCCAGTATACTATAGTCACTTAATATATGTTGAGTAAATGGACCACTGCTATAATTAGTGTTGAAGTACGGATGACATACTCTATATGACCTCTCATTCTCAACAAACCAAAAAGATTCTGCTTTCCAGCCTGCTCAGTGTCTGAGACCCATCACAGACATCACACACATAAACCCTAAAGTTTCATCAGCCAACTCTGCAAGCCACAATAAACATTAAAGCAAGATAGACTCACTCAGAGTGACATCTTTGGATGGTAGAGCAATCTCTGCTCCTGGCTGGGTGAGCTGCTTCCAGAAGACTTCTGCCAGTGAGACAGCTCAATGGAAGCCACCTGTTAATTCCTGCAGAGCTAGTGTGCTCAGAAAAAGTAGATGAAATGTTCTAAGGGTTGGATGGATGCACTCCACCTCTGCAGTCACTAACTAAATTTGGCTTCAAGATAGCTGAATTGTTTAAAATATCAGAGCTTTGTCATGGAAGGAAGTTGTAATGGCAAAAGGGTAGATGTAGCTGAAAGAGGTTAGAGATGGAAGGAGGTTTTCCAAATTCCTTTCCTGGAGACCTTAATAACAGAATAATGCCACATACAGTACTCTGGGTTCCATCAGCAGCAATAGGGCTATAAACCATTCCTGTCTAAGGTCCACTGTGAGGCATGAGTGGATGAAGTCACATCATCACTGTATCCTAAGGCATCCACAGGGAAAACATACATCCTGGTTTGCCCATGATGGTCCCACCTTATGCTTGTTGTTCCTGTGAAATTAACCATGCCCTTTTGCACTCTCAAAAGTGTTCAGCTTGTCTTATAAATTATATGTCCATATTACCTGACAGCATTAACAGTAGGGGCAAATTTTCATATGAATACGAGATTGGATGATAGGTATGCAGGATTTTTACACTAGTCTCTTGAATTCTGTATGTCTTAAACTTGTAAAAAATCCAATACTTATGAAAAATTCAAACTGCCCTATAATTAAGTATAACACATAATTATTTCAGACCCCAATTGCCTACCTAAATTGTTTTTCTTCTCTTACATATTTTTGTTGATTATAGTCTAACAAAATCCATTTGTCTGATGAGATCAGCCATTTGTCTGCCGCATGTAAGTGACAGGACCAAATTCAATGTCATCTCCTTATTTAAGATGTAAATGATATGCATGTAGCACAGTGGCCTTTGGATACAAATGAAGTATCATTCAATGTCACCAGAGAAAATATAAATCAGCAAAAAGGAACAAACACTGAAAGTTCCTTCCTTAAATCTTTGATGGGTAACTGCTGTATGTAAAGCACTAGTCGAGGTGCTTGGATACAGGATTAAAGGAAACCAACTCCCTGCCCACATGGAGTATATATATTCTGTTGTTAAATTGTCTTTAGAGAGAGATGATATCCAAATTGGATAATGCCACCGTCTTCAGTCTGATGTTTTGCATATTTTGAAGCTGTCAGCCCTTTTTACTACCAATACAACTGCAAAGTTTTTGTTCCTTTTCTCATCTGTGTGTCTGCAGGGTTGCAGGTAACATAGGAAGCATGTATGATACAAATGCTGTTATTTGGACTGGTGAAATTCTTAATTCTTTTGTGTCTGCTTTCTTCATCTTCAGCTGGTTGAGCATGCATGCCATGAGCATGCTTGCCATTGGTAACAAGGCTCTGGCTTCTCTGAGATTTCCATTGTAAATGTCTGGCATTCACTGAGCTTCAGAAATGGTTTACTCAGGCTTCTTTCTCATGTTTGATCCCTTAGCTTATCTATGTCAATAGCAATGCATGCTATAGTTAATCATGCTTAAATCGAGGACTGAAAGCAGAGCAATTAGGATACAGTCTTTACCTTGCCAAAGAAATTCCCATTAGAGGACAATATTCTGAGCCTAGGATTTAAATCTCCTCCAATTCACTTATTAAATTTATGACCTTGGGAAGGTTATTTGAGCCCTTTTGGGCTCACTTTCCTCACCTGCAAATGGGGGTATAGTGTCTATCTGCCTGAGTTACTGGGAGTATTAAATCAGGTAATACATATAACATTCTTTGCACAATACCTATTACTTAGGTAATTAACACCTTTTAGATTCTTTCTTTTATGCCCACCATCTTTCCCCAGTGGGCTCTTTATGTAATATGCATAATAATGTTAACTAGAGCGCTAACCTGAAGAACACAGAATGGTTTTCGGTGTACTGTAATTAGATAGTGCCCAATTTTATACACCTACTATCCATATATTCACTGAAAATGTTTATACAGATGCCTGCTACTACCTGCATTTCCTCCCAATCTCTTGGTAAAAATCTATCACTTTTACATTTTATTGAACATACATTTCAAGAACAACTGAGAAAGTCCCATTGTTCACAGAAATGCAAAACAGAGGAAGCAAGGCAAAACAGAAGATAGAAATATGGTATTCTGTGTGTTCGTTTTGGCTTTGCTGTCAAACATTTATTGGGTTCCACTATGTATCAGACTGTAGTTTACATTCAGATTTTTTTATATAGCTTCCAAGAATCCCAGTGACATAAGTACTATTGTTGTCCTTATTTTACAAACAAGGAAGCTAAGGAACAAATGAAAAAACTGATATTCAAGTCCAGGCAGACTATCTCCACCAAGCTAAACCATGCCACCAATGTCAACACCTCCTGGAAGAGTCAAGGCCTTAGCAAACTGAATCACAGAAATGGTCATAACCTTGTTCATTTGCTCTACCAGATTGGGAAAAGGATAGCAGTGGCTGAGACACTCATGTAATTTTTAAGGACAGTAGTTTTATTTAAAAACAAAGAAAAATTAGTTCCAGGAAAAAAAATCCACTATCAGGTAATATGCCTTTTTATAAATTACATCAAGTCCTCACTCTTACAAAGCTCATGGACTGTCATTCAGGGGAGTAGTTCCCATGTTATTAGGTCAAACTTTTTCTTGTTACTTCTTTCATCAACCATAGCTGTCATTATTTCCCAATTCAGTGCTCATTAGAAATTTAGCAAATCTTTTCAAGAAAAAAATGCCAAAGACCTCATCCACGAGAGATGCTTATTCATAATTGTTCTAGATTTAACATTGTTACTAGTTATTAATGGTTTCAGGTATTTCAGATATATGAGTTACATGATATTTTGATTTTTTTTTCATAAACTGAAACTACTAAAAGTGTCAATTCCAGTAGCATGCCAGGGCTTATGCTCACAGTGTGTTCAACCTTGTCCTGGAATTGTTGTATTTTTCCTAAAATCCTACCCTGATACTACCAAGCAGTCTCTTGAAAACCAAACAAAGTTGCAAGATATACCTTCTAGAGAAGCTCAAGTTGTTATAAGACTCTTGGGGAAAAAAGGGGGCCAAGAGAGGGGAAAAACAAACACTGAAAGTCCATTAGGTCAACCCCACAAAATTTCTACTATTGAACCACTTCTGGACCTATAAAAAGGGTAATAGCATATGTTTTAACCTAATAGTAAATGTCAGGCTAGAGATTTGTTGTGTTATCTATCCTAATGATCCTATGAAATACCGATTATCTCCGTTTTACAGATATTAAAACTAAATTAAATGCCTAAAATCGTTGGTTCCGTTTGGGTTCCCCTAGAAGCTTATCTGGTGTTACAGTCTTAAGACAAGTAGTATACTTAGAGGACAACTCCAGAAAGTGCTAAGAAGAGGATGGTAGCATCAGACAGTGAAGGAGCCTGTGGGCAGCAGGAGTCTAATCCTTCAGAGTAACTCTGAAATGGTGAAGAACACATGCTGTAGGGTTATCCCATCTGTGAGGTCATGTGAGCTGGAATGTTTATATACAAACTATCTTTAGAGAGAGGTCTAGGATGTGTGGGGTTGAGATAGTGTGTTAATGCTCTAGTATTTCCACATTTAGCTGTGAATAGGGCTGGTGGACAGTGAGGTAATGGGGGCGAAGGGATATGGACAAGGTTCAGCTATATTTGCTACAGTGCCACAGCTAGTATAATTAGGTGGGATGGAAACAGTGGTACTCTGACAACATAACTCATGTCCTTCACATGAAAATACAAGACACTATTGAGTTAGAAAAGATGGTAAGCTTAAGGACACTTAAGAATCAACTATAAATTATATCTACATCTGTAAAATTATTAACAAGAAGAGATACCATCCATCTTTCTTGCTGTGCAATAATAGCAGTAACATTTATGTAGCCCTCGAGTTAACAAACTCTACGCATCTATCATCTCCTTTGGCCCTTGTCATGCCCATAGTTCATTCCCTGCTGAGGCTATTATATTCTTGTGTATACTCCATAACTACAGACCACATGTTCCAGATACTGTTCTAGATAGCAGAGATATAGAGGTGGGCCAAACAAACACATGCTACAAGATAGTAGAACGCATTCCAGTGGGGCAGCAGAAATAAAGAAAAAAAAAACACATACTGCAATGTCAGATCATGATTGGTGTTGTGAAAAAAGTAAAACAAGATGATGGTGATGCATATGATCCTTTTTATTAATTGACAGGTGGTGTTGGGGGAGATTCTTGTGTTTAAGCAGGGGCATGAAGGAAGTAAGGACTCAAGTTATATAGGGTCTGGAAGCAACAAGCTCCAAATAAGCAAGAGCAAGACAAGTGGTGCAATGGGCGCATGGTGAGATATGAGTCTGCAGAGGTCAGCAGGGACAGTGGCCCATAGTCAGCACTTGCAGTTAGCTCCTGAGCAAATCGTCAGCTATTGCCTCTTCCCTGTGTACCTGGCTCCTTTGCTCTTTCACCAGCCAGCTTTCGCATCCTCCCATTTCTGTGAGCACCTCATCCTCTTTGAGCCATTGAATAAGGCTCATCGCCCACACATTTGCTTCACTAGAATTGAAGCTTAACCATAAAAAATCAAATGAGGACATAAGGGTGAAAAAATAACTACCATAATCACAAAGTTTAACTTCGCTGATTTCTACATAGCCTCACCATATTAAGGGTTTTTTGTTTTCTTTTTTAATTAAAGTTGACCAAGTAACATTTTCTCCCAGACCCTGGAAATAAGATTACTGGACCTGTGGTTCATGCTTTTGTCTTTCTCATCTAGACTACTGTACAGTTAGGCAAAAATTGCAATGAGGCACCATAATTCTTTTATTTTTTTTTCCTTCACCTTTATGGATTTTTATTTTGAAAATTTCAGGTTTATTTCTTTCAAATCCAAAACTGCTTTGTTTTTCCAACCAAGGCTGCAAAGACAAACTCAGCTTGTTTGGGGAATTACAAAGTGGGGCTCTGTTGGCTGCTTCTCATTGTAACACCCACAATAACACCATTTGCCCCCCCCCCTTGTAAAGTAAAGAAGCTAAATATAAGTGCTCCACTCTCCCAGACTCATACTGGCATTGCAGTACACCATCACACATGTGTAAAGGAAGCGTGTGGCTAGATAGTCACTTGTTTGGCTTTATCCACAGCTTAAATTTGGTGTCCTCTGAAAATGTAATTTTTCAAAGGCAGAATGATTATTTCTGTTCACTTATTAAGGGATGACTAACTTGCTTTTGGCTGCACTACAAATGAATCACGGTAACAATCCCCAACTTGCGACTTCTGGTGTTCTGATGTAATGTATTTCTATTAAAAGAAGAGGAAAGAGAGTGGGTGAGAGTGAGATCATGCAAAGACAGAACATAACACCAAGGGAGCTAGCGTAATTTATGAACTGCTGAGACCAAATCAATCCACCTTAAAGTGGTTTCTTTTGTGCTGTGTGAGGGTACCTTGCCAGTTAGTACCTGGTCACTAACCATTGCAGAGCAGAGACCCAGATGAAGACCTGGAGTTTGGAGGGATTCAGTGAAGAAAATACCGGATTTAGGGGGTGAGAACTATATATTCCTTGAAAGCATTTTCATGCGAGTTTTGGTTTAGTGTGCTTGGTAATATTTGGGGGCAAATGAATTAAGAAAGCAAGCCAGCTTTCTCCTGCTTTACATTTTTTTAAAATGTGTATGCTGCTTCTTTAGGAGTAGTAGAAGAAAGTAGGGCTGGGACACGAGACCAAGAAGGCACATGATAAGGAAGGCAGCATCGAGCTAACTCCCCACTGTGGGGAAGCAACTGAGCTACCTCTTGCTGAAGACCGACCTAGGGAGCCTGCACCTCCCCCAGCTCTTTGCTTGCACTTAAGATTGCTGGGGGACTGCTTGAGGCTGCTTCCAGAACGTATTAATTGCCCTGCATAGGAGAGTGCCCTTCCTTTTTTCATGCTTCTCTTTTTAACAAAAAAGAAAATAAAAGAAAGCCAAAATATATTGTATAAGATCCTCTGATCCTACAGGTATTTTTCCTATGTTAATCACCACTCCGAAGAGGACACTTCCTTCTTCCCAGATCCCTTCTGTACTCTCCTAGGCAAGGTGCCCCTGCTGTCTTCTGAGGAAAACGTGTGTATGCCAAGGAGAGGGAGAGAGGAAATGAGAGTCTGGCCCATCGTGACCAGCAGCCCATATTGGCTTTGTCCCAGGCTATGGCAGAAGGGGATTAGAAGAGTCAGTGCCTCCTCAGAATGGGAAATCACTCTGAGAAGGAGAGCGTCTCTCTCTTTTTTTTTTTTTCAAGTAAACCTATTTCCTTTGCCCTGTTTTCTTTCTGGTATCATCTACTATCAGATCTGTCATCGACCTAAAATGAACTTAAATGTGCCAGGAAAGCAAACCACAAGCACCTGTAACAAGTCTCAAGTTGATATTTGTGAATTTAACTTTTTCTCACCTACACAGTACAGTTTGTAGATGTTACTTATTTTAGAATTAGGTAATGTTCACACTAGGAGAATCTGTTCTTAAGGATTAGCTAGACCAATCCCTTTTCCTTTTCTTAACTGATAAATCTGAGCCCTAAAGTCTCAGATGTGGAGAAGTAAAGTAACATTTCTAGGGTCTCCAATATAGCAAAAGTCAAAGGAAGCCCAAATTTCCTATTACTGGATTCTATTGTATTCCATGGCCCTTGAATAAGCTTGTCTTTGAAAGTTCTATTTGGCAATGCCAAAGACTGGCAAGAGAATGAGGAAAGTCAGCAAACTCAAAACCCATCTCCTCTATTATCCATTAATATTGCCATGCAGTGGTATTGTCTGAAGATGAGATTTGACTCTTGGGATTATTTCTGGTCATTTTTTAAAATTTAATACAGGGCCTACAGTGTCTCACTATGTAGATCAGACTTGTAGTGATCTACCTGTTTTCAGTTTCCCAAGAGCTGGGATTACAGACCCACACCACCTTTCCCAGTCTCAATCACAGTCTCAATGTGCCCTGGGGGTGGGGCCAGCACAGCTTGTGGTACCAGAGATCAAACCCCGGCCTCTGAATATTTCTGGTCATTCTTAACAAATCCCAGACCTCTAAGTATGGTTATCCCACAGCTCAGTCATTTTCCCTATCTGCCATTTGAACTAGGTGAGCTGACAGTTCTTCATTCTTCCCTATTTTGTCTTTGTCCTCACTGCTGAATTTGTGTTGGTCTAGGAATTAGTGTTCTGCTGTGGAATAAGGCCTGATTTAGAACTATGCACTTGCCCTTTGCTTATGGGGTCATTTTAGTTGAGTTATTAAAAATGTTTAAGCCTTAGTCACTTTCACTGTGAAATGGGGACAATAATTTAACTTCTTCTGTAGGCTCTTTATGCTGAATAAGGTTTTAAAAATAGTGTAGGATGTACTTAATGGACTAGTAGCAATTACTGTTATCATTCTTAACTTGCAAAGTGATGAGAATGAAAAGGCTAATAATTTACACTGTCTACTCATAGCCTCAGGATAAATCACAATTTACTATTCAGGTCTAGCCTCCTTGGCATCAAGTACTGCAATAATAAAAATAAGATCATAATTGACAGTGGATCAGACTTTACTAGCACCAAATGTTTGGTGATTTACTATCTCATATAATTTTCTATGTGTGGGTGCTTGCACACTAAATTCAGGAAAATGATCCTATTAACAACACTAGATTTCATGAGTTCTTATTGAATATGTGTGGAGTGAATAATTAAGAATGCACACATAGTTACAAAATGATGTATTATATATTGATTCACATAGTAGATCCAAACTATGTTAAGGGTCAGGACTATTACTCTGTGTAATTCCCCTTTTCTGAGCTTCTCATACCTTATTTAATAATAAACTTGTATAGATTGTGTTTTTATATTTTGCACACTAGCTAAAGTATAGCTTCAATCTTGGGCTTCCTTTTTTCCTGGTGAATATATGTATCTGATACAACAGTTTAGAATGTACAGTATTGCACATTTCTGCTGTTCTGATTAGGGCCTCTTTGGGGAACTAAACCAGGGCATTCTAAAACTGTGTGCAGATAGATGTCCAAGAAGCATGCACAATGTACTTGTCCATATCTATGTGGATATACAAAAGAGGATGAGTGTTCATAATTGATAGCTAATATGAGAACCAAAGAGCAGAATGGACATATTTCAGAAGTCACAGAAAGGAATCTCAGTTCTCAGCCTGGGGAGATAGCTCAGCAGGCTAAGCACCTACCTGGCAAATACAAGGACCTGAGTTCGATCTCTGGTACCACATGTCATACTGGCCTGAAATCCCAGGTGTGCTGAGCCTGCCACCAAAACTGGGTGTGGTGGCCCATGCCTGCAATCCTAGCACTGGGGAGGCTGAGACGGGAAGATCACTATGAGTCTGAGCTACATAGCTAGACCCTATACCTAATATCTAAATAAATCTTTTTTAAAAATAGAATCTCATCTTTCATTTCCCACGCTGCATTATTCTCTCACCTTTTATCTTATAGTTGAATCTCGCAAACTCCCCCTGCCTGGTGGGTGGCCTGAGCCAGCACCACCTCTCTCACCACTTTGTCATTCCATATCACCCTGCCACTCAGAAGTAAGAGTGATACATGTTCCACCCACCACTCCATCCAAAATTCAAGGCAGCTGCATCTCACAGTAGCTCAGTGTTAAGAGTTAAGAAACCATCCTCTCAAACTTCAGTAAGGTTCTCATTTTCCAAGACTCCCATCTACTGTCTGATAGTACAGAGGTTAACATGGTGTCTGCTTTCTTTGCTGCATGGTCCATAGGTCATAGGAGTAGATTTGATGTGTCGGCAGAACACTATTAGTTTACAAATCCCCCCTCAGCAGGGCATGGTCACCTTAAAGAATGGATGGAAAATATCCCCTTGCTATAATTGGGTTCAGCCCTGTGGCTTAACACCATCTTATTTGGCAATCTTTTTCTCTTGACATATTTAGTAATCACTCTAAGGGAGATTTATTGCACTGCTCATGGGAACAAACAATGCACTAAATATTACACATATGCATGCTTTCAATTCCACTCCTTTTCTAGTCTATTCTGAATCTTTTCCCAAAGACTCTCTTTTAACTCTTATCAAAACCCTCACCTTTAAATCCCTCTTTGTTCATCCCTCACCCAAAATAATTGTTGACATTTTGAAAATTTTTCTAGTTAGGAATTCTTTTAATCAACATTTACAGGGCCATGCTTAAAGAAGAATGGATAAAAACACACTTCCACAGTTTAAAGTCAGAAAGACCATTAATCCTTAAACAAACTTAGCATATGGTTAGAGTTGTTGAAAGAGTCTCCTAGGTATCTCTAGGACACTGTGTGTATTTCTTGTATATATGTGTATAGGTATGTGTGAAATGAAAATATTTCAGCCAACCATAATGCAATAAAGTGTTTTCTGAACCTGAGAGTTGACCTTAAGAGACATGGGGAACACTGAGTATTAGTATTCTCCATGCTAATTCAACTTGTAGGAACAGGACAGTAAAAGCACAAATTCTGGAATTAGTTGGGGAAAAATCTTTCATTTGGAGCTGGGAATTTAACTCAGCAGCACAGTGCCTGCCTGGCAAGCATGAGGTTCTGAGTTCAATTCCCAGAACAAAAGCAGAAACAAATAAAAAAAAATCCCTAATTCTTATTCAGATGGTGTCATTGTCAACCTCAAGGTGTAAGGTGAAGGGCTAAGGGCAAAGTTTTGGAACCAAACTTTATAGCGTAGCCCTACTCTGTCTTTCACCATGTATATCCTTAGCAGGTGACTTGGCTTCTTGTTGTCTCAATTTCCTCATCTGTGAGATGAGACTAGTACTCATACCTACTTTGTTCTAAGAAACGAATGAGCTAACCTATACAAAGGATGCAGAACTGTACCTGGCCTGTAGGAGGGACTGCTAAGTTAGTGCTGTTAGTCTCATTTGCACTTTAGTGGCAGATGCAGAGTATCCTGCCAATAGCAAATTTGACACGGGGCAGTGTGTGTAGACTAAATCTCACTGTGTTCCTTTGGCATGATACCCATGTAGTCCAGCCAGGCCCTTCCCATATATGCAGACAAAGAATGCTAGATAATACAAAGGCTGGCATGGTGAACGTTTGTCTTTATGGTAGAAAGTGATGGTATGAGGAGATTGTCTAGCTGCCCTACAAATGAGCAGCAAGGATCTGGCCTGAGAGGATCTGCTCATTCAAAATTGTACCTCAGTTCATTTTTTGCATCATATTTTTCAAGAGGAAGGTAGAACAGGGGACCTAGATAATATTTGCAAACAGTACAGAATAATTGGGCTGCAAATAAGAACATGTAAACATAATTCTGGTGCTCTAATGCAGTATTTCTCAAACTTTAACTGCATTAAAATCCACTGCAGAGCTTATGAAAAGCCAGATTCCTAGGATTTAGCTCTAAGATTCTCATTTCCAAGGTCTAGGCAAGATCTGGGAATTTTCATTTCTGACAAGCACTCGGGTTGTACTGATGCTGCTGGTTCAGGGCCACATGTGAAAAGCACTGGTCAAATGTTTGTTTTCCACTGTTACTGATTATTTCTAATCTAAGGTTGTAGAATTTGATTTGAAATTTTGGTTTACTGATGAAATGAGAGAGAGTGAAAATAAGAGCGAGAGCAAGAGCGAGAGAGAGAGAGAGAGACCTATAGAGCTAATATCATTTGTTAATGTCTAATTTTTGGTAACACACACTGACTGTCACTTTTTCTTCATAGTTGCATGCTGCTGTCACCAAGATCCAGGTTCCAAGGCCTGGTTTTAATTACACATTTGCCCATATATGTATCCTGAATAATGATAAGACTTGCATTGTGGATGACATAGTACACGTCCTGGAAGAGCTAAAGAATGCTCGGGCCACCAATCGGACTAATTTTGCTATCACATACCCGATCACACATTTAAAGGATGGAAGGGCCGTGTATAATGGGCACCAGCTTGGAGGTGTTACTGTGCACAGCAAGGATCGGGTGAAATCTGCAGAGGCCATTCAGCTCACCTACTACCTACAGTCAATCAACAGTCTCAATGACATGGTAGCTGAGAGGTGGGAGTCCAGCTTCTGCGACACTGTCAGACTATTCCAGAAATCCAACAGCAAAGTCAAAATGTACCCTTACACATCCTCGTCACTGAGGGAAGATTTCCAGAAGACCAGCCGTGTGTCAGAACGTTACTTGGTCACCAGCCTGATCCTGGTGGTCACCATGGCCATCCTCTGCTGCTCCATGCAGGACTGTGTCCGCAGCAAACCTTGGCTAGGCCTTCTCGGGTTGGTATCCATAAGCCTAGCCACTCTCACCGCAGCTGGAATCATCAATCTTACTGGTGGGAAGTACAATTCCACCTTTCTAGGAGTCCCTTTCGTCATGCTAGGTAATTACTGCCTTTCACTTGTCTCTTTTCTTCTATTAGTGGTGGTAACTGGGTTCCTAAATGGCCAGGAATACCAATCTAACAACTTTGTTTCATTTGTAGTGTCTTCATTTTGCCCAAAAGTCCTGGGACCAGTTCTACAAAGTGCTGGTCATTGACAAGAAGCAACCTAATCTGGTAAATATGCCAGAAATATGAAGACTTGCATTCTAGCCCTAGTTCTCCACAAAGTGGCTACATGTATTTAATATATATTAATCTCCTCTTAATTAATTCCAGCATCTTAGCAGATGCTGAGACAAGGATTCACATTCAAGTACTTTATTCGGGAAGTGAACCTAGGAAGCACCAGTGTAGCACTAAAGAAGTGAGAAGGGAAGGCAGACAGTCCCTAGTATGTTAATGATCACCTAACTTCTAGGAACTTGTGGTTCAGTCCCAGTGAAGACATTTGGGAGAAAACACCTCAGGGGAGTTCTCACTGAGGGGTGATGAACCCAGGCTATTCACCCAGAAACCCTAATGTGATTTTTTGATGGCTACTCCCTAGGGTAGTTAAGTCCTGAGAATTTCCAAGTAAGATCACACACACTCCTGCAGCCAGAGAAAGCCCCTTACTGACTCTATGGTAAGGAGTATTGAGTGAAGCCCTGAGAGTGACTGCTACCTTCAGTTTCTGCACTTAGACAGGGTGAATATGACTATCTCACTAAAAAACAGGATGAATGTATAAGAACTTTGAAAGGAACATGTAGCACATTAGTAGGAAGTTTTTGTCCCTGTTCTTGCTAAAAGCTCAGGAGAATGTTTTAAACTGATGGTGATGCTGTGCTTCCAGTGTATTGGCTCTTGGAAGGAGAGAAATTCTCTGACAGAGATGATGGTCAAAACAAAACCACAGCAATCATAACGCTGGTTGCTGTGTCCATCTGCTATTGAAGATGACATATCCAGCAAGCCTGTGGCAGAGTTCCTGTGGGACAAGGATTCAAGCAGTTAACTTACCCTTTCAGTGGGACAACTCATCATCAATTCCTTTAGCAAAATTAAATTGTCATTTGGAATGAGATATTAACATTATAAACAAAGTGACATTTTGTTGTTGTTGTTGTTGACTAGGAAATAACTGTGGTTGAGTTCATTAGTATGCCTGATGCCCTGTGGGAAAGAAAAGAATTTCCTCCAGAAATTCTAGTTAAGTAATCAGGGCTGGTGAGGCCTCAGTGCCACACAATTGTTTTCTGGCTTTGCTGCTCTACAGCCTATAAGCATTGAGACCTAGGCATAAACATATACTAGTAGCTTTTCTGAAAAGCTGAGAACTGTGGGGAGACTGCTAGATCTATTCACTTTACATCCTGAAAACAATTGAGAAGGGGCCTGCTGTACTTTCTCCTAAGTTCAGTCTCTTAAGGAGATAGCATAACTTGCTTCCTTAACATAGTCCCAAGACCATGTGGGTCAACTGTTGGATACAGCAGTAGTTCCTTGAAGGATGCATAGGACCGTTAGTAGCTTGTATGGACACTTGAGTCAAGGTTTAAATTAGTAAGATGTTTTGCTCAGGATTAGTCACACGCTGGAGTGCTTGGAAAGTGGTTTTTTTTCACTCTTTTTTTAGCTTTTCAGTTTAAAAATAGTGTTGTTTGGTGTTTTTGCCAGAGGATGATAAACAGGAATAAGAAAAGGGTGTGGAACTGAAGGGAGATAGTAAGGTTTTAAGGTGAGAGAGCAAGGACATCAGAGCTAGAACAACAACTATTGGTGCTGACCTTATTACATTGTTGTTGTTATCATTCAAAGTATGTCATATTTAAAGCTTCTTAAAAATTAATTGTAGTAAGTAAAAAGCAATTGCAATTTTGAGAGATTCTTAAAATTAATTTTAAGTAAACTAAAATAGTGATGTTCAAAACTTCTTTAAGTTCACCAAGTAAAATGAAATTAAATATTCAAAACTTAAGGGCCTCACAAATAGCTCAGCTGATTAAAACACTTGCAAGTAGGCACAGGGGCCTGGGGTTTGATCCCCAGGCCTGCAGTGCCAGCCCCACCCCCGGGGCAGGCTGAGAAGACAATTGAGACTGGGCGAGGTGGCACACACCTGTAATCCCAGCTCTTGAGAGGCTGTAAACAGGCAGATCACTACAAGTCC
>NDGM010994982.1:0-12942 GCA_002564305.1 Octomys mimax | reverse complement strand
CCCACCCTATGACTGTATGAGGATTTGGGGGGACAACTAGACACAAACCATAACACTAACCAAAGTAGTGAAAATCCTCGGCAGTGAAAACTATAGCACTGTACTGTGGAAAAGAAGATCAAAAAGGATATAACAAAATTGAAAGATATCCCCTGTGCCTGGATAAGGAGAACCAATATTATCAAAAATGACCATAAATCCAAAGCTGTCATACAGATTTATTTCTTTATTGCAATAATTTTATTGCTTTGTAACAAAATAAATCAAGATATTGATTTCAAGGTCACCACGAGTTGAAGTTTAAACATAGTCATGACTACTAGGATGCAAGTTTGAATGCAAGGAGAAGGCTTGAGAAAGCAGGCCTCACAGTACATCATGGTTTTGTCAACATTGGTACAAGCACAGAATAATACAGATTCCCCTAGGTGATGCCAAGTAGGCCCCAAGTTCCTCTGATTTCAGAAGGATCAAGCATTAAGGAGTCTTTTCTGTGTTTCATCTTCTAGAGTTTAATATACTTTCCTAAAGAACAATAGATTCCAAGGGCCAGCCATATATCTCAATAGACTAAAGTGCCTACTATTAATAAATAAGGGCTCTTTGCCCCTTCTTACCACTAATCACACACACACACACACACACACACACACACTAACTTAGAGACCTCTGCCTGGATCCTGCTCTGTTCACTACAGCAGCAAGAACTGCCTCTTTCCAGAATTAGGGCAGGTCAGACCTTGGCAGTTGGTGCCATGTCAACTGAGGCCTCACATTTAATACCTTTCACTGAGACTTGTGTGAAGGATTGAAGAGAAGGAATGAACAATCAGTAGAGCAAAGTAAGCAGAGCCTGGAGGTGAGCCCTGGACTATTTAACTGAGAAAGAGGTCACCTGAGTTCTCTGCAGAGAAAATGCTTGGATTATGAAATGTGATGATGTTGATTGGTTGACTGGGACAAATGCCTGAACCAAAATAGCACTTAGCAAGACAGATCTGGTTCTAGTGCTAGGGCCCCATCATAAACTGGAGCACAGTAGGGTAGGCAAAATTACAGCACACAGACAAGAAAAGAGTCAAGTCCTGGAGGCAACTGCAGCTTACAGTCCTGCTACGCTGCCACTGGATTGGTCCTGAGCTCTACCAGCTGACTCTCAGTTTGGTCACCATCTTGGGCAGCCTGAATATGTTATGTAATCGGTACTCTGACTTGCGACTACTACTCCATGTTCTCCAGTAAACCAGTCCACTGCCTGTTTCCTGGTCAGTACAGCAGCTTGTCTAGGGGAATGCGCTCTTTGGACAGCCTATCAGCCATCCTTGCAGACACCACACAGGGCCAGGTGGAGCACAGTGTTGACTCCAGGAGAAACAGCAAGGCTCGCCTTCCTCTTGCACACTCTGCCCACAGCCTGCTGGCTTGCTTGGGTCCAGATTGTGGGGACTCCCATCCTCACCCAGGTGCTGACTTGGCTGCACGCTGAAATACAAATGTAATTTCAATCAAAATACCAACAGAATTCTCATAGAACTAGAGAAAACAATCCTAAAATTCATATGGGATCAGAAGAGACCAGAACAATAAAAGCAATCTTAGGCAACAAGAGCAAAGCAAAGGGTATCCAATTCCAGATTTTAAGTTATATTTCAAAACTACAGCTATTAAAAAAAGAAAATGCCAGCATGGCACTAGCGCAAAAACAAACATGTAGTTCAATGGAACAGAATATAAAATGCAGAAACAAACCCAGGCATACTCAAGTATTTCATTGAAAAACAGACCAAAGTACACACTGGAGGAAAGATAGCATCTTAAGCAGATGATACTGGGAAAACTCACTATGAACATGCATGATTAAATCTGTGAACATATTGACCCATATCTCTCGCCACATACTAAAAGAAAATCAAGGTAGATAGAAGATCTAGATATTAAAAAGAGAAATACTTAATCTTCTGGAATATTAAAATAGTTGGGACTCAACGACATAAGCATTGGCAAGGACTTCCTGATCAGAATCCTAATTGCACAAGAAATAATACCAAAAATCAACAGTAGGATTATATCAAGTCAAAATTTCTATGAAACAAAGGAAACAACTTATGGAGGGAAGAAACTTATGGAACAGGGGGAAAAAATGCCAGCTATTCCTTGGACATGGAACTATTTTCTACAATATACAAAGAACTAAAAAACATAGAGTCCTCCAGTTAAAAGACCCAATGAAAACACGGAAAAGTGAAAAGAATAGACACTTCTCAGAAACACAAATGGCCTATAAAAACATGAAAAAATGTTCAACATTTCTGATCACTAGAGAAATGTGAATTCAAACATTGGGTTTTCATCTTACTTCAGAAAGAATGGCCATAATCAGAAAATCAAATAATAACCAACACTGGTGAGGGCACTGGGGGAAAAGGGATCTCTTCTACATCTTTGATAGGAATGTAAACTAATACAACCACTATAGAAATCAATATGGAGACTACTCAAAAACTTATAACTAGAAATTCCTTTCAACTCAGCTATTCCTCTTCTAGTTGCCTTCATGAAAGAATTAAAGACATCATATTACAGTAGTAGCACAGTCATAATAATTAAATCTTGGAAACAGCCTATATATCCATCAACAGATGAATGGATAAAGAAAATGTGGTACTTATACATAAGGAAGTAGTACTCTGCGATAAACAAGGATAAATTCAAGTTATTTGTAGGGAAATGGTTGTGCCTTGAGACAATATGTTAAATGAAATCAATCAGACACCCAAGCTTAAATATTGCATGTTTCTCTTAGATGAGAAGCCCAAAATATAAATAGATTAATGGGCAAAATTAAAGATAGATAATAGGAAATCCAGAGCTAGACATTCTGCAAATAAGAAAGGGGAGCTGTAAAAATAATTAATATTTGAAGATAACAATAAATGATGTGTTAACTATTGTTATTCTCTTATTATATTGTTATAAAATCTTGCTTTATTTGCTTCTTAAAAATGTATTATGTACATGAATCAATTCTGCATGGTGAATGTAGTCAGTATGTACCATAACAATGAATTAATAAAAATTAAAAACTTTTTAAAAGATAATAGGAAACAGGAAAGTGTGCTTTGGTAAGATAGTAAAGGAAACTGGGATTGAGAGAAGAGTGAAGAAGGAGAACAGGGAGTTAAAAATGATCAAGATTCAATATGCATGTATATCAATTCCCGAGTTCCCCAAGTGGAATGTAAATATTACATATGGCAACCATACACTACCAATAAACAAATGTAGATTAAATGCAGAGTAAAATATTCCCAAGGAGTTTTCTGTAGACCAACTTGATATGTTCAAATCAAAATCCTAAACAGGCAGCAAATTACTGAATGTTTCATATTGCATCAGAAACACCCCTACTCTTTTATTTCATAAACCCTGACCCATTTCTTCAATTGATGAGGTCCTCCCGACTTCTGAAGGTATTGGTGACTTAAATTCCTGACCTGGGCAGCAAACAACACTTGAGATTTGGTTGCATAGCCTGGGAGGCGCGTGGGGCAAGGCATCTTTTAGGCTCCAAGGCAGAGAGGCCTATTATTGCATTGTGTGCATCTCTAAACTCAGTGTTTGCTAAAAGCAAAGATCTGGTGCCAGCTGATGCGCTGCCTGCTTTCTCCTGGCGTTTGTTATGCAGATGAGCTTCTATTTTATTTCTGGTGTTTCAGTTCAATCCTGAGTGTTTTAATAGTTGTGAAGCTTCACTGAACTCAAGGAGAGCTTAAGATCTGAGATGTTAAACTGGCGCGGCAATAATATCTAGCAGAAAATGAGGGTCTCTTGCTCAGTTCTCTTTTTCCTCCTTAATAATGAAGACCAGATTTTTACTATTAATGTGACTCTTATGTGAGGAACTCTGCAGTGGTCCAAGGTAATTCATCATTAATTAATGTGCCATCTTTTTCAACCTGTCCCCATTTAATCATAAGAGCTGGCAGATCCTGGAGCCAAGGAGTGGCTTCTGGCTAAAAAAAATATAGAAAGGAAATTTTTAACTCTTAGCATTTTCCAAGTGGGAAGTATTTTTACTTTGGAAAATTGTGAGGATGCAAAAAGTTGTTGCTAAGCACTCGCGTCTCGTGGCTCCGTTGTCCGTGCTCTGCTGCTGTCATGTCCAGCTTCCCAGAGACTTTTTAAAGCAAGCTCAGAATTTATATTTTGGTTCCGTCTTCATGGGCGACCCTTTTTGGATATTAAATGTAAATCTTCACTTTACGATTTTTTAATTGTGGTGATCTGTGTAACAGAAAATTTGCCATTTTAACTCTCAAGTGTACTCAGCTGTGCAGCCACCACCACTAGCTCGGGATCTTACTCCTCGTGCCGAAGTGAAATTCGGTCTCTATCCAACCATAGCTCTCCATTCTCTCTTACAGGATCTTAGACACTACCATTTCTTCTGTCTCTATGAATTTGATTATTCTGAGTACTTCGTATGAGTAGAATGGTGGAGTTTTGTCCTTTTTGGCCTGGTTGATTTACTTAATGTGGTGTCTATAGGTGCAATGCCAAAACTTCATTCTGTGCAAGGTTAAATAATATTTTCCTGTGTGTGTGTGTGCGTGTGTGCGTGTGTGTGTATACATTTTGTTTATACATTCACCTATCAATGAACACTTGAATTATTATACTATTTAGCTATTGTGAACAATTAAGCTATGAATTGGTATGCAGAATATCTCTCTGAATTTCAGTCTTAATTCTTTGATCTGTATACTCAAAAATGAGATTACTGAATCATATGGTAATTGTATATTTCATTTTTTGTAGAAAAATACCATACCATTACTTTTCTTTTTTTAAAATAGTTCTCAAGGCCCACATGCTCATCAACACTTACTTTCTGCTTTCCTTTTTGTCTTTGATTTATCTATTTACTTAATTACTTACTGACTAAACTTATTTGCATTCAGGTAGCCAACCTATTGAGTATGAAGAGGTATATCACGGTGGTTTTGCTTTGGGTTGCCCTATTGATTAGTAATATGAAATATCTATTAATGTGTCTCTGAAGTTAATTTTCTTATCTGCAAAATGGCCAATGGTAGGGCCCATCTGTTAAATTTGTTTTATAAAAGGGGGGGGGAGGAAATAGATGAAATTAAAATGTTAGCACATAGTAAGTATTTACTAAGTGATTGCTGCACTCAAAACTTGTCTAAGCTTTCTCCCTGTCAGCATAATAAGGAAATTAACACTTACTACAAAAATCCTAGTTCACAGATAGTAGAAAAAAGACAAGAGAAGAAAATCATCACCTAAGATTGACATCTCCAGGAATATTCGGTTTACTGTTATGAATAATTTGGATAATAACATTTATGTGGTTTTTTTTGTAGTGCAGGGTCTACAGAATCTAGAGGGTCTCACTACACACAACCAACTTGTAGTGATCCTCCTGCTTTCAGCTTCCCAAGCTTGGAATTACAGGCATGCACCACCACACCCAGTCTCATTCGCTCTTGCACTATGCCCCAGTGGTGGGGGCCAGCACAGCAGGCTGAAATTGAACCTCCCACCCCTGCATGTGCCTAAGCAGGCACTTTAATCCGCTGCACTATCTAGCGGGGCCTTATTTTACATGCCTTTAAGCAAAACTTTTTTATTATTATTATCTAAAGAGAATACAAAATAGTAAACAAACAAAAAAATATTATAAATGATAAAGGTCTTCATCAAACAAATCAATTGGAATTCAACAATGGTTGCTGTATTGCATGATATTGTCTTCAAGTTAGTTGTTCAGATTACCAGATATAGTCATGCAAAATTGGTTTTGAAAAAAAAAAAGAGAGAAAAATTTGTAAGGAGTTAAAAAGAACGAGAAAAGAAATTAAGCATCCATTGATCCCCTCTGACATGACTGACAATTGCATTCCATCCCTAAGATTTACCCCATACTTTGTCCAAACTGAAACTTTCTCTGCCAAATTGGCAAAGATAAAATTCAATGATATGTTTCATCTCTATCACATAACAAAATAGTCTTTTCCATTTTGTTTCAACTGCCCAAATATGTTTGTATTGATTGGCATAATCAAAACTTTCTTGCCAGTTAAAAATCAAACAAAAATTTTAGGTTCTAATGATGATATGGACGATGGGATTCACAATAGTGCTGTCACTGTGGAAATCAGTCTGGTATTTTCTTATAAAATTGAACACATACTCGCCATATGGCCCCGCAGCCCCATTTTTAGCTATCTTAGAGAAATAGAAATTTGTGTTCACAGAAAAACCTATATCCAAAGGTTGATGGCAGTTTGCTTCCTCATTGCAAAAAATCTGAAAACAATGCAATGTGGTACAACAATGCCCTACAACTAGTGAACACATAAACTGTAGGAAATCCCTGCAGTGGAATGCTACTTAGCAATAGAAAGAATGAAAGTTGACATGCTCCTGTGTGCTACGGTATCCTATATGCACTGCAAGTGCATAGTGCTGAACAAAAGAAGCCAATCCCAAAAAGCCATTAGTGTGTGATTTCATTTACAATGGCATTCTGGAAGACACAAAAATTAGCAGTGAAGAACAGGTCATCGGATTCCAACACAGGGAAGGTGGATAGGTGGAATCTGAGAGAAATGGAGGAAAAAAATGAATGGATTCTTGGTTTTGTTAATGGTTGCCTAATTGTAGGCATTTTAGTTAGTATACAGTGCCATACATCACAGACTAATTTTACTGCATATAAATTATACCTCAATTAAAAAGCAATGAAAAACAATCTTGTAGACTTGCAAGGAGCAATACCTAACACGTGGAACTAATACTAGATGCTTGCTGTGAGATGTGCATTATTCCCATCTAGACGGTGTCCTTTTGCTCTAAGCCATGTTGAGCCTGTGGCAATTTGGGGTAAATTCCATGCTGGATCAATCATATTTATAAGATACTGGGGCCCAATATTTCATGCGGCATAGTTTATTAAATGTTTGCCAATTCTTTATGTCTGTGAACTAGTGAGTGTGACTGGTGATTCCAACAGTTGTAATTTGTCAACCACTCCTTCCAGCATCTTTACTTCACTTTAAATGTTGCACGTTTCATTATGAATGGTGAGCTAAACGCATCTATAACTCTGATAACTCAATTCACTTTGTTAGGAATGGCTTCCCAAGCAGTTATCACATAACAATAACCATGCTGGGGATAAATATTTCATAAGGAATATATTGTTATTTATTTATCATTTATAACATGTGTTCCAAAAGCACTGCAGAATATTTATTAAACATTTATAGATAATTTTATGCCACTACTAGCATGTGATATAAATACATTATTAATTCTTCTGAATTGTTGATGTATGGAGCTCAAAATAGAGCTGTGCCATCTGGGGTTATTGCCAATAAAGTGAGGGCGAGGAAAGGAAGAAATCGACTGCATTTGAAATTTTCAGATGCATAGCATTGTCCCTGCTGAAGGTTTCTGTGGCTGTGAGTTGCAGAAATCTGTTAGCCAAAAGAAAAGTGAGATGTGGATTAGAGAAATCTCTATATTTTGAGCTGGCTACTTCTTAGTCACTGCCACATTGGAATCTGTCTACAGTCGCACAGTCTGTCTAACAGCTGAATTCACATCCACGTCGGGTGATCTAATAGTTCAGGGAGCAGATTTCCTCAAAGCAGAAGTTGGATATCAGGAATATTCATCCCTGGTATTTCTTCTGCGACCTTGACTGCACCCTGTCTGGAAAACCTACTCTGTGTCCTTTATTAAGTGGAGCTGTTGGAAATGTCAAAGCCAATGTCAAGGTCTCTTTCCCCGTGAACAACCCTGTCTCTGAAGAGGGGATGTTTTGTCTAATTGACCCAATTTTCTACCGCCCCTAACTAGCTGTACATACAAGAAGTAAACTTATTGCTCATCATTTCTGATGCTGCTGTATTGGGAATTTTTTTTTTAATTCCCTTTTTTCTTGCAAGTGTTCTTTATGTAGCTATGAGGGTTTACATCTTTCAAAACAGGCAAGGGGGCCTTGGTTAGATTTTCAAAGTCTTAGGTCAGCACACAACAACCGTGTTTATAGCAAAAGCAAATGACCACAGGAAAAAAGATAATACTCTTCACTGACAAAATGTATAATGACTCCTGCTTGTCCTGTGCGTCCTGGTTTTTCTTTTTTTCTGGTTTATTTCTGACATGTGCTAATATTGATATGAGACAATTTTAAAGAATACAACTCACTAAGTTCACAAAAGTGTAAATGGACAGACTTTGATAATGTTCACAGCCAAATAGCTATCTGCGGTCATATGCCTGCCAGATGGGAATGCTACTATTTGTGCTTAAGATTACTTTATCACTTTAAAAACTTTAAATGCTATGGAGTAAAGAGTAATGTCAATGTGGCTTTTTACAGAAATTTATGAAGAGAAAGTAAAACTTAGGGAGCTTCTAAGGATAAAAAAAAAAAAAAAAAACTCTATATTTTCTAGGTGGAGCAATCCCAAAACAAACAAGTTGCCACCAGTTGCAGAAGTACCCATCAGATCACACATTATATAAGCTGAAAGCCAAAGCCAGTGTTCCCCAGGCAGTGTGGCACACTGGCACTGATGGCAAGAACATGAAGACTTGGCCAGCCTTCCTCTCCTAGATGCCTGCACAAAGGAAATGAAATCACTGTCTAGTAAGGAGAACTGCATTTCCGTATTCATGGCGGCACTGTGCACAGTGGCTGAGAGTAGAATGAACCAAAACGTCTTTGGTAAATAATGAATAATAACTAATATTAAATAATAATTAGTAATAATAAATAATCATTGAGCTTTGGGGGAAAAAAAGAGACTGCCATTTACTACAAAATAGACGAATCTTGAGGACATTGAACTAAATGACATAAGTCAGTCACAGAAAATAAACGTGAAGTTATGCTTGATTTTTAACTTGATTGGCTTGGAAGTGGCCTGGGGGATTAGTAAAGTACAACTGTGGGTGTGCCTGGGTGCATCATGGAGACATGACCTTGGGTACCATATCTGACCTCTGGAACTTTCTTCTCTGATATTGTTTCTCTGCTCTGTTTCCTGGTTGCTCCACTACACTCTTCTGACACGCTATTTTTGTGTTGGAGACAGCTGGCCATGAACTAGACCCTCCGAAGCTTTGAGCCAAATAAACCACTTCATCCTTTGGTTATGCATCAAATATGTGGCCCCAGAAATACGTAAGCTGATGAATACAGTAACATACATATTACATGATTCATTTACATGTGGAATTTCTTTAAAAAGTCAAAGACACAGAATAAAGCAGTAGATTTCAGAGTTGAAGAGGAGAGGATATGAAAAATGTAGGTCAGAGGACACAAGGTAGTAAATATGCAGAATGCACAATTCCAGAGACTGAAGGACAACATGAGAACTATTTTTGATAACATTGTATTGTGCTTGGCAATTTTACTACAAGAGTAGTTTTAGGTGCTCCTTACACAAGCACGCACACAAATAACTATGTGAATTAATGAATATGTTAATTTGCTTTGATATAGTGATCATTTCACTACTTATATGTGTGTCATAACCTTACTTTTTACATGTTAAATATGTACAATAAAAAGATTAAGAACAAAAAAATGAACATAGAAAGTTGAATGTACTGAATTTGGCTCAACCCCTGCTTCGTGAATAGCTATTACATCCTAGACAGTGAAAAGACAAACACAAATAAGAAAACCCTTCCCTCCCAAAGAGTCACTCCCTAATAGATTTGTTTGGTCTCATGTATTCTCATAGATTCTGAGAAACCACAACTAAACTTCAAATAGAATGCTACCACTAGGTTCTAGGAGGTCCAGACGAAGAAGAGAAATTTTGTCATTGAGCAGTCATCATTGATCTCTTCACAGCTAATCCTTGTATTATTGTCCCCTTTATGGCTTAGCGATCTTTTGTACGTATTGCTTATATGGCATTTTATTCCAGCGCCTTGGTCACAGAGCCTCGAATTAATTAAGATTTGGTCCAAGAACTGCTTAATTGCTTGCGCTTAGAATGTGGGAATTCAGGGGAGAGATGGAAATGACGAGGCAAGTCATGCATAATACATCCCTCTGCCCCTCACTGAGTGACCATTACACTGATGGGTGTTATTTAGCTTTTTTTTTTTTTTTAATCAGTGCACAGTGCCAAGAACCTGGCATTTTCAAATACTCATTAGTGCTATCCTCTGGGGCTTACAATAGCAGTTATTAAAGAATGAAGTCTTGAGAGACACACTGATACCACAGTGGCTAACAATGACAGAAGTTCAGGTATATCAACCCTCGTCACTTACGGAGGAATCGCATGGCTAAATTAGCTTTCAAAGTCTTAAACCGAACATGTAAGACCCACAAATGTCATGTGGTATATTCTCCAGAGGTTAAATTTAGGTTTTTCCCTGGCTCCCGCTGCCAATTTGAAAGAAAGGAAAATGTCAGCAAGTGTGGAGTTGAAGTTGAGGATGGGAGGCTGCCGAAGTGGAATCCACCAACATTGACATTAAACTATTCTTGAAGTCCAAGTCCAGGACCAGCATCAGCTGTCCCCAAATTTCCTGATTGCTCATTAGATTGCTAGTTTGCTGCAACACAACAACAATTTGCTCCAGTTGACTTGCCTGGCCAGAGGTTTCCAACCACCCATTTGCCACGATGTTAATCAAAAGTGCTTGGATGCAGCAGATAATCTGCTAGTCTGGCATTAGAAAGAGCAAGATAAGAAAGAAATGCTACTTACTCATCAGCCACAGGCGTGCCATAGAGGAAACAGGCATGCTGATTCTATGGTCTAAGGACAGTGGAAGAGAAAACCATTGATCAGGAAAAAACTTACCTTCCAACCCTGTCGTCCTTTGAAATTATGTCTAATAACCTAAGAAGTGGAGATCTGAATCTGTTTCTCCCATAACTGGAAGTTGAGGGTCTTAGCTATAGACCAACAAACAGGGAAGCTAAGTTACATTATTTGATCAGCTACGATTATGCTTGGCTGCATTTGACAGAGAAGCCAAGAAGATCGAGCTTAGATGAGGTAAAGTTTTGTTTCTCCTTACTGTCAGAAATAAAGTTTAAAGGCAGGCAGCTTAAGACTAGTAGAGTGGCTTGAGGATGTTGATGTTTCTTCTTGTTGACTTCACAGTTGAGGGTGGCTACTGGAGCTCCAGCTGTCGTTGCCTTTTTCCAAACAGCACTAAGAGAAGAGCAAAATGAACCCATTTACCAGCCAGGGGAGCTCCTTCTAAAGCATTCTCTCATAAATCCCATGCCTGTCACTTATTTCATTTATATGTAATTCAGGGCAATGGATTTCCATAGCCTTGCCTTGCTACCAGGAAAACTGGTCATAGCGTGTTGCTTCCAAGTCCTTTCCCCCTCTTCTAATCAGAGTTTTGCTACTAAGTAACAAGGAGAAAAAGAAATGTTAGGTAGGCAACAGCATCTATTACGCAGCATCTAGAGGACCAGGTCTTCAAAGGACTTTTAACAGACCGCTTGGTAAGGAGAGGAGCGTCCTAGGTCAGGAGCACAATTGTCTCTGATGTTAGCTCATTGTGTGATTAATGTTAGCTCACTTCAGGGGTATGCTGAAGTTCTCTAGAACTCTTTCTTTGCTGCAAAGCGAATCTCTCATCCCACTTTACTACCCAGGGAAGTGTGCGCTCAGATAACAAATGCGAAAATGCAATGTCAACCCGTGAAGTGTCAAGTAGATTCCAGGGACTAATTAACATCATTATGATTAATCCAGACATTTGTATTCTTTAAGAAAACTGGCTCACAAACCCATCATTATTCATAGAACTATTATTTATATTATTATTTTTCATAATGATAGTGCCTCCTGTGTATACAATAGCTTACAACACATAGATCAGTTTCATACATGAAGTTCACTTCATCCCCATGGCACTGCCCATAAGCAGCATGGGGGAGGAGTCACCAAGTCCCAAGCTTGACTTGTGATAAACTGAAGGTAGTCAGCCCAGTAGCTTGCCTAAGCTCACACAGAGGGGCCTATGACAGTAACATAAAGTACTAGAAATAACTAACTTTTTAAAAATGAAGTTTGAGGCTGGTGAGATAGCTCAGTGGACTAAAGTGCCTGCTTAGGCAAACGTAGGGACTGTGGTTCCATCCCAGGCTCTACATGAAATGCAGCTCCATCCCCAGTGTGGTGTGCTAAGCTGGCCAGAGTCTGGGCATGGTGGCATATGGCTGTAATCCCAGTGCTGGGGAGGCTAAAAGCAGGAGGATCACCATGAGTCTGAACTGCATAGTGAGGCACTGCAACAACTAAACATGTTAATAATAATCATCATCATAATCATAATCATATTTTAAAAATGAAGTTAGGAATGAAATGGGGTGGCAGTTCCATGGTGTAATGGTTAGCACTCTGGACTCTGAATCCAGGAATGAAATGGGTCAAAGTGGCCACTGTAACTTGGTGCCAGCTCTCTGAGGCTTCCAGGACCCTCATCTTGACCTACCTAAGTAGAAATTCATTTCCTTTTTTTTTCTTATGTATCCTCCTCCTGGGAGCTCCTCCTCTGCAAGTAGAGCCATCTCCTCTCTCAGCCAAATCAGAGGTCTAGAGGTCACCCTGGTCACTCCAGTTCCTTCCCTGTCACCCTTCACCTTAGTCACCACATGATTTGTGAGGTTTTTAATTTCCAACTCTGCCTCTTGACTGCCTGAAAAGAGAACTAGTTTCTCATCTAGGTTTTGTGCATCCATCCATCCATCCATCCATCCATCCATCTATCCATCCACCTTTCCTTCCTTCTTTCCTTTCTTCCTTTCTTCCTTCCTTTCTTCCTTCCTTCCTCCCTCTGCCTTCTTTCTTCCCTCTCCTTTTCCCCATCTCTTCCTGGCTGGCTGGCTGGCTGGCTGGCTGGCTGGCT
>NDGM010994981.1:0-21716 GCA_002564305.1 Octomys mimax | reverse complement strand
GAACTCAGGTCCTTATGCTTGCCAGGGAAGCGCTTATTCCACTGAGCCATCTCCCCAGCCCCCTTACTTTTTTTCTTTATATATCTCTTGCTTTGTTTTTATTTATTTATTTATTTTTATGTATTTAGTATAGGATCTACAGGGTCTCACTACACAGATTGGATGCGTAGTGATCTTCCTGTTTTCAACCTCCCAAGCAATGGGATTACAGGCCTGTGCCACCATGCCCAGTCTCTCTCTTGTTTTTATTAATGCATAGTAATTATGCATGTAATGGGGTTCAGTGTGATACATCTCCACATGCACACAAAATGCATTGATCTGATCCAACCACTGCCTTTTATGCTTGCCTGCCACTGCATCTTGGCACCCTTACCAGTCCCTAGTAATCTCTATTTTACTTTCAGGCCAACACACTTAAGTTCCTACATATGAAAGAGAACATGCAGCACCTACATCTCTGTACCAGATTCAGTGCTCTCCAGTTCCATATGCTTTGCTGAAAATGACAGGATTGCATTCTTTATGATTGCATAATACTCTACAGTCATTTATGAAGCATATGTTCCCTGGGTAAAAATTCTGGATGGACTTTTTCTTTCGATATTCTTACCATGCTCCATCCATATTTGTTTTAGTTACTTTTTTCTCATTCCTGGGACAAAATACCTGACATCCAAAATTAAGGAAAGAAGGGTTTACTTGGATCAATTTGTGGAGGTTTTGGTCCATACTCAGCTGGCTCCAAGGCAGAGCAACATGTGGAAGAGGGCAGCCGTTCATGGTGGTGGAAAACAGCAAAGAGCAAAGGGAGGAGCAGCAGCTGCTGCAATAGCTAGCAAGCCTCTCTCTCTCCTTAACATTTGTATGTAGATTATGTGTGCCAGGGCAGGTGTAGCACTCACACCCATAATCCCAGCATTGAATCAAGGATTAATTACAAACTCTAGAAGCCACCCCATGACTGCATGAGGCTTTGAGGGGACAACTAGACACAAACCATAACAATATTCTTCTAGCTCTTATTGTTTCTAAAAAATAACCATCCATCATTTGTGTTAGTATTCCTCTGTATGTATGTCCATTTTCTCTGAAAGTTCTACTTTATCTTTGGTTTTCAGTAGTTTAATATCTTGCTATGGCTTTTTGTTTCTTATTTTGATATTTAATTTGCCTGCATTTCTCTCAATGTCTTGAACCTATCAGGTAATTTTCAGCCAGTTCTTTTGTTTGGCTGGTTTCTTTTCAGTCTCTTCATAACATTTTCCTGTTTATTTGTACAACAAGTAACTTTTTATTATATATTATATCTTGTGTGTTATAAATTATAGACACTCTGAATTCTATCTTCCTTTGAAATTGTTAATTATATGGCAAAGTGATATTAAATTGTCTGCTGACCACATTGTACTTGTGGAGGGTTAGCTTTACAGAGTTAGGGAAAGCCTATTTTAATTTTTTTTTAGTTCTTGGATGAATCCATAGTCTTGGTATACAGAATTTATTTCTCAGAAATTGTCTCTCTGGGTTTCAGGGGAAAATCCATGGTGTTTATGAGTCCCCTCTAGGCTGATGAGATTAAAATCTAACTTTTATTTCCTTGGCAGTGGGCATCAGCTGAAATATCTGCTCAAATATTTCAGATATACAGCCCAGTTTTATTGAGTTCTCTTGAGTCTTTCTTACCCTTTTGAGGTTAAGGGTTTAGCTTCTTGAAAGCCTCAAACTCTGTCTTCTAACACATTAAACAAAATAGACTTTCTGTTTGCATTATAGCAACTCGTAGTATATAGACTGAGGCCATGGGAAAAACTTTGAAAACAGAATTTCAACTTGCAAACTTTTCTTTTTCTGAGGATGGAATTCTTTCCAGTTTTTGCTTAATTTTGGTAGCTCTCAGGTGTCTCTTCCCATTTTACTCAGAATTTTTACTTGCTATCTGTTGGAGGTTTTATCTGAGATGAGCTAGTCGGCCACTATCAAAACTGGATCCCAGAACAGAATCTTTGTGACAATAGTTTTCATGCAGCACATTCATTTTATCTGACAAAGTGTAAGTCTTAATAAGCATTTTAGAAAGTGTTTAGTTACCTTATTTTTCTGTATTCTTTATTATGAATTCACTACTAACAGTGACTGCTCAGTTGTAATGTATCATTTAATTTCCATTTTGATTTCTTCTGGAGTGTATCTGATTATGATTCTTCCCTTCTTAGGCACCTTAAAGACTTGTGGGATGGGCATAACAATTGGTCTGTATTTTTTTTTTCAGAATCAGGATTGAACTCAGGGCCTTGAACTTGCCAAACAAGAGCTTATCCTACTGAGCTATCTTCCCAGACCCATGGTCCCCATTTACTATCTTTTAAGTTTTGTCTCCTAGTAGTCTCATTTTTTTAAGCCCAAGCTTCTTTATATTTTTCCCAAATCTACTGTGTTTTTGTCATTGTTCAGTGGCTTTATTCACATGGATTCCATGGTCTGGAATATTTTCTCACTCATATTTGCTGGTAAATTTTTGCTCTTCTTTTAAGATGTGGCTCAAGTATCACTTTGTCTCCAGAGTCTCTATAATAGTCTCCTCTGTCTGCTCCAACAATGTCAGTAGCTTCTTTTCTCTGCTTTCATTGTGTTTTAAATTTATTGTTCTTTGCACCGTTTCATAATTTTTCATTTATGTCTTTCTCCCACTGGATCAACTTCTGTAAAAACAAAGCACATGTGTTATTTATCTTTGCATTCCCCATCCCGATACTGAGTACACCTGAAACTTGTCAGAAGTGTTTGCTGAATTAATGCATAAATAAATGATTACTAAAAACATTATAGAATTAGCCAGAGTTCCTTTTTGGGGAAAACTTTATGTATGCACAAACCCATGCCAAACACTCACTCATTCACTCAGACTGCCTTTGGAATTTACTCAGGAAGGGCTCTTCTAGGGTTAGTTCAGGACCATTACCACTGGCTATGACGGTGAGCTGACCTTCTTTCCAGCCCACCTGGAAAAGCACAGTATTCTGTCCCTCTAAATCATTCAAATAACAGCTTCTTAAGGAGGTCTTCATCTTGACAATTTCTATTTTATTCCTTAATTAACTATCTTTCTTTGTTTAACTGAAAGTTTGCATTGATACAGACTTACTTGAGATATGAAGGGTGAATTAACCGATCTGAAGTTGTGTAGAGCAGGATGGCCCCGCACACAGGGAGCAGGCTTGCATTTGGTGCTTTGTGTGCTTCTGTGACCTCCCGGACTTCTGATCATTCTCAGTTGGGACTGCTGTTGCTGGTATAGACTCTCAGGGGAGCAGGAAAACAGCCCCAGGTTCACTGTTGAGGCCCTAGGCTTCTCCTGCCTTCTATGAGAAATCTTACGGTGAATTCATGAATGTTTCATCAGCTCTTAAAGAGAAATTTCCTTGTAGCACAGCAGACTATTCTCTATTACAGTTCAGTTCTGGATTCTGCTAGACACTCAGCTTTCGAGGCTCAAGGTGCTGGAGAGTAAGTAGTTCTGAGGTGGATTACTTGCCTAGAAAGCATGAGAGCCCAGGTTTAATCCCCAGCACTATAAGAACAATGAAATACTTCTTACAATACACTTAATTGTGTTATTTACAAAAAATGGGTGGAATGGAAAAGAATGAGATAATACTTGATATTTAGATTTTTAAAATTAATTATAACAGGAAGTTAATTTGTGGTTAATACACAGATTAATAGCATACTTTATAAGAGCCTATAGAATTCTTATAATAGTCTATTAGAATTTTCCCATTTGTGAAAGGAGTTTTCAAGGTATCTAATTTCCAAGTTTTAAGTTTCTGAATTTATACACACATATATAGCCATATGCATTATTATTGCTAAAATAACAATTCCCCAGCTATTTTGTCTCATTAAATATATATTCAGGAAGTTGAGGGACACTTTCTAAATGTTCTTTTGACTTTGTGGCCTCTCATATTTGCTTAAAATTCTGATTCTAAGCTTAACTCAAACCTAAATTGTAAGTTCCAGGAATAGATGGGTTGTCATCTTTGAATGAAAGAAAGTAATGTTTGAGAGATGTTTTCTATCAAAAGATTCAACTCAGGAAGTATTTGTTGAAAGCATCTTTCTGCATGATGCTCATCTGGATATTTCCATAGATTCCATTGACGTTGTGTATTGCATAATCCCTAGAAGAAAAGGAAAAACACCTAAATATATCTTGGTGGAGCATCTGTGGTTTACAATATTATATTGCTTACACTAAAACAGTGTTAACTAAAGTATTAGCAGTTCAAGACAGGATAGAGATCCTTTTAAGGACATTAGTGGCAGGGGTAAGAGGCCACTTTTCACATGCAAAGTAGGTTTTTTCCTTTTACTGACTGCCTAATTATGGATGGTGATGTTCTGAGCAGTTTGTATAGCCAGTCATACGAGCTTTGGGATAACACCTATAGGGGAGGTAGGGGAGAAAGGAGGTGAAATGGGTAAGACTTATCCAGGGTAAGCTTTTACAAAGGGCCAGAATGCTGCAAATTAGTGTCATATTAGTGTCCACTGAGACGTCAAGTCCCACAAAATTGACTTCAAACTTCAGTCTTCCTAGATAAGTCCCTTATTCCCCAAATCTTGGTTCATCTGAGAAAAACATTCCAAGTTTAATGTAGGATTTGCCCATTCATTTTACAGTTTATTTGTTCAGGAAAAGAGAGAAGTAACAAGACAAGGAGCATTGGGCATATGTCCTAAAACATATGCCAATCTTACATTTTCGTACTATGCACTGTGCATAAATTTTCCAATTTCCAGAAGTATTTCTTGTGAGTCCTAGATGCCTTCTGTACAGCTAATTAAGAGTTTTGTAGTTAACACACGCTGTGGAGGGAAAGGAAACGAACAGTGCTGGGCTGCCAGTAGAGGTGATATGAGCTGTTCCTCAGAAAAAGTAGAAATTAGTGAAGCAGGAAAGTAAGAAAAATATGCTAGCTCTGGCCCAGCTTGAGCATGAGAGACACCGGGCCCAGAGCTGATTGGGAGAACCAATAGTGTGGAGTAAGGCATGTTGGATGTCTCTGTACAACAACCAGATGCTAAAAATCCTTTGTGATGTTTATCAGCCTGCAAGAGACTAAAACTTCCCATTCACGATGAACTCCATATTTTAAGTGAAGAAATAAATTGAAGCTGACTGTTTGGTTTTGCTAGAGGTGGAGAGAAGGCTACAACAGCCAAAGCAGATTTCAAATGTTAATCACCTGTGGCATAGTAGTTAACTTAGAATAATATTGAAATGTTTTCACATCTGACATTCTCCACAAACCTGTCTCCTTTTATGTGTATGCATGGCAGTATATAAATTGCTGAATCCATGTCAGTTGTAAAGTAATGGCACTAAGGGCATCATAAATTACCATGGTGATCCTCAGGAGAAGACACTGTCGTGTCTGAATGAGTGTTTCACTTCCAGAGTAATGTATGCCTTCATCTGGCCCAGCAGTCAGCATATTGCCCTGTGTTGATGGATATTGTCAGCTGGAAGCTACACTACATTTCACTGCACAATAAACATGGCTGTCAAGCCCATATGAAGTGAAATCAATTTATCCTGTATGGTCAGTGCATTTTAAATGAAATTAATGTACTGTGGGTATGGTGGCAAAAAGGTAGCGTATTAGTTATGCATCTTGAGATCTGAGACTTCTCGTGTAAGGCATCATTCTGTCTAGGCCTAAGAGAAGGGCTGTTTATGAAATATATTATTTCTGCATGGTCTTAAGAAAGTGATTTCTCTGCTCATCTTCATGTTTTGGAAACAAAACCCCCACAATATTAGTTAATTCTATCCTTTTATCCTATCATTATATGGCAATAAATGATGACCATATTTGCCAAATAATAGTGTCCTTTAATGTTCTAATTTGTCACTGGCTTTGACATCAACAAATTTCTTTTTAATCGAGGTATCTGGAAAAAGAATAGAAGGGCCAGAGATTGATTGGGTCTTGTTGTTTTTGTGTTACTTCACTGAGCTGACAGGATTTACTTTATCCAGAAAATAGAAATGTTGCCTTTAATGTATATTTTGCTTCTAAACTTCTGGAGGTAGGCTTTCTTGTTTGTGCACTGGAAGCACTGGCTGAGACCATCAGTTCAATCACTTCCCATCCTGCTGTAAAACATTTCAATCTATAGGGAAATATTCAGAGTTGCTACATGGCAAAGCATATATCAGTGTCACGCTAGTAGAGGCCGTGAAAACGAGGAAGGGTACATTCATTTATTCACTAAGTACATTTTAGTAATTAAAATTCCATGTGCCAAATACTTCACTGGAGCCAAGGAATTTGGCAGCCTATAAGGTTCAGCCCATGCTCTGTCCTCAAAGAGCTTTAAATCTACTATCGTACTAGCTCAGAAATAGTTGCATAGGGGTTAAAAAAATTCTCTTAAAAACAGAAAAATGTATCAGGACCTTTGAAATGAATATCTTTAGTCTACTACTTTTTTACATGGGATGAAAATCAAATAATCTTGTACTTAATGTGCATTTAGTATCTATTATCTGGGAAGTCTTGGTCATCTAGGATGAGTGCAAGATAGTGCTGACTTTAGGCATTGCATATTCCCGAGGATAGAGAAAGATAAGAGGTAGGCGGTCACATGAATACTAATTATGCCGGGACATGGACTCAGAAAACAATAGGGAACTTGGGAAAAAAGCATTGCAAACACCGTTCGTTTAGCTTGAATTGCTTTCCCATCTGTCTTTACGCCCCTGTCCTCCTCACTAGCTGATTTCTGTTCATCTTTGAGCCTCGGCTGGGACACCCCATCTCTTAGGAAGCATTAGTTGGCCAGCCTGTCAGGTGTTCCCTTTCACACCCTAGTAACTTCAGTACTGTGGCACTTGCCCCTCTGCTATCATAGTGGTCCATCTCCTTTATAAATGAGCTCTTGTGGACCTTTGCACACCTAGCACTAGATGGTAGACCTAGCTCATCATAACTGCTCAGCTAAAATATTTCATTGAATTCATTCGTTTGTTCACAAAGCATGCCAACATTTGAGGAGGGCCTGAAGGATTAGTAGGACTTAATGAAACGTCTTAGGAGAACATTCTTCCAAGCCACAAAAGGGGCACCAGATGAGGCACGATACTGTGAAAAAGAATTCTGTTTGGGGGAAATGTATAGTGTGAAGTGCCTGTTTTGAGGGCAAATAAAGCTAAAGTGACAGGTAAGAGCACCTTCTGAATTACAGCAGGAAAGTTTACCATGAAATAATAGCAGCCATAATTTTATCACCACCTAGAACTTATTGTTGTGAATACAGCAGGTGTATAAAGAAGCCCAGCACTAATTCTTCTCAGTGTCTTTGAAGAAAAGGAATGATGTAGAGTGGTCATCTGAAACTCTCCTCTGCTTTTAAGAGGTCACTTAGGACATAAAAGAGGGGCCTTGGGAAAGCAGTGGAGCCTGTCAGGCAGCAAACTGTTGTGACATTGTCCACATAATAATGTTTTACACCCATCTTCTTCTTCCTGCCCTGACATTACAGGAAGTAAAACAATGAATGGCTCTGCAGCTAAACTACAGCAGTATTATTGTTGGCCAACAGGAGGTGCCACTGTGGCTGAAGCTCGAGTCTACAGGGACGCTCGCGGCCGGGCCAGCAGTGAGCCACACATCAAGCGACCAATGAATGCGTTCATGGTTTGGGCAAAGGACGAGAGAAGGAAAATCCTTCAAGCCTTCCCTGACATGCATAACTCCAACATTAGTAAAATCTTAGGTGAGTGCAATTGGCACAGCTGATGCTGACTTTTCCCTCCTAGAGAGCCTCCAGGGTGGAGAGCAGGGGCAGAATGGGACCCCTGAGGGCAGGGCGACTGGGCCTGACCGAAGTCTGCTAAAGCTCCACCAGCTGCCTCTGTCATCACTGCACCATACCCCTTCACCTGCACCCTATGATTGGACTATTAGGGTGCGTTAGCGACTGCTCATTGTTCAGCAGCCATCTCGGCCAAGCTCTGTCACCTTCTCTTAGTCTTTTTAAATTTGAAATTGCTGCACCATCTTCAAAACACTCACTGCCCTTATAGTTTTCTGCTCTAGAATTCTTGGTTTCACACATACCACTGAAAGAATTCATCCAGGACTAGCGGTAAACTCAAAGCGGTATAAAATTCACGAAGTGCAGACAGTACTTCTAATGATAACTGTAAAACTTGTAAAATAAAGAAAGCTACATTCACTTTAATGAGATATGACTAGTTCAAATTTCACAGCAGAGCACTGAGCACACAGACCACAGGGCAGAGGCCCGTTTTGTGGTAAATTGCCAGAGTGATTCTCCAGTTTCTCAGGATTAAACTCAAGCCTTGTTCTATTAGTGTAAAGCTTGCCTATTGCAGATTATACAGCTTGGAATTATTGTGCTCAACATATTGAACATATTTTATCCAGCATACAGCCCTGCAGTCAACATGTTTCCTCTTTAAAAAGAAAAAACACAGAAGGCACTGTTCTATTTAAGCTGTCATGATGTGACAAAGTCTCCAAAGGAGCTGTTTAAGGAGCTGAAAAACATTAGAGACTTAAACTGTGGTTTTAATTTTTTAAATGTTTTGTTCAAAAGCAATAAATATTTAACCTGAGTAAATATCACTGATCTGGACACACACAAATACACATGTTTTGTCACTATGTAAATAATTTAACTTGACTCCAAGACATTTCGAGGCAGTGACCTCAAGAAAATTTAAAGCGCATATAGAATCAAATAGGAGTAAAGTGTTACAATGCAGGGATGGATGTGCTATTAAAGCAGACCAAGATATTGCTATCTTGTTTTCATTTTTACTTTTGAATTTCAAAAGGGACACTGAATGTTATTTAATTAAGTGGAATTTTATTTTTGGACTTTCAGAGATATGTATAAGGATCTTTTTTAAAATTAAATATCATTTAAACCAAGATGTTTCTAATGTACAAATTATAATTGTTTAAAATTAAGAAAACATTCCAAAAACTCAGGGCTACTCTGGTCTTATAATTTGATATGTAACTCTGCTATCTTTATATTTGTTTCCTGCCAATTTAGTAGCAATGTAAGCTTTCAGATGGACACAGGCCTCCTCTGTTTCCCTGTTGGCAGCCATGGAGAATCTGTATTATTGGTGTGCAATCCATGAAAAAAATTCTTAGGAATATAGTGAGCATATTCACTAACAGGTAGGCTTTTAAGCCCCAGCGTTTTGGGAGGACCAGGACTCTGTTACCGTGGGCTGTAAGCCGCTGGGAGCCCGCGGAACACAGAGGGACCTATCTCCAGAGCCATTCCGCAGAACGTTTGCACAACAATCAGGAAAGAGCAGGGATGGATGTGCTATTAAAGCAGACCAGGATATTGCTAGCTATGTAGAATATTTGTATAACTTTTCCATTTGTTTATGTATGAAAAATCTCTACTGAAGAATAGCTAACATCTAGTCTGCACAGCTGTTACCGCTTTATTCACCAGTGAGACACAAAAATGCAATTTGATACATGTAAAAAAACACATCCCTCCTTCATCAAGTGTTTAGATCATTCTTTATAAACAATATTAGAGAAGTGAATACTTTTCCTTCTTCCTGTGTAAACCATATTAAAGATTTTTGTACTTGTATTGGTGCAGCTTTGAATGGAAGTTTATAGTACTTAAAAATGATATATATATAATTCCAACTGTATCTTCTGGTTCTAAAGTTATGACTTCTTAAGTAGAGTTTAGGTTTGTTTTTTTTTGGTTGTTAATTACCCTAGGTCAGGGGAGACAGTGTGTACAGTAGATTTTGATGTATGGTAGGTTATCAACATTGATTGATATCTTATCAAAGGCCAGCTTTGGTTAAAGATACTAGGAGGATGGAAGATGATGGAATATCTGAAGCTAACTGCTTTGCCCTGAGAATCCTGTCATTCTTACAAGGATGCTTAAGAAGTTCAGGCTTTTAGCTTTTGAAAGGGAGAAGCAGATGAACAGCGACATACCTTAGTGTGGAAAATGGTCTTCATGTGACAAAGATAGGTTTTAAAGAAACATAGGGCCATCAGCCTTAAATTACTGAGATAAATAATGCAATAACTGCAGCATATACAGAGTTACTTTTGCTCTGCTGTCTGAAAGACTGGTTGGTAAGTCAAGTGGTATGTGGCAAGAGAAGATGCCCAGACTCACGGTGAATGAAGTACTGGGGAGATATATCTAGTAACTCCTGGTTGTATCTAGTTGTACAGAATCTGTTGTCTTAACCACTTACTTAAGACTATCTTTATGTCTATTGTCTTAACCACTTACTTAAGACTATCTTTATGTCTAGGATCTCGCTGGAAATCCATGTCGAATCAGGAGAAGCAACCTTATTACGAAGAACAGGCCCGGCTAAGCAAAATCCATTTAGAGAAGTACCCAAACTACAAATACAAACCCCGGCCGAAACGCACCTGTATTGTTGATGGCAAGAAGCTCCGGATCGGGGAGTATAAGCAACTGATGAGGTCTCGGCGACAAGAAATGAGGCAGTTCTTTACTGTGGGGTATGTGTTCCTGAACAGAGCCAATGGGGCTTTCCAGTCCTGGGGGTGGGTCGCAGGGTGGCTACTGGCACTGTGTTTGGGGGTGAGATTAGAGAAGAGAGGGGCTGCCGGAAGGGCTCAGCTGTGGAGTTGTCAGAAGTCACATCCTCGAGGACCTGGTCCTGCTCCTTAGGACAGAGCTGTATAGCTCACACCCGACTGAGTGCCTCTTCCTTTGGCCCCTTGCTAATCTAAGATACTCAATGCCCACACACAGAGTTTCTGGTAGTTTATTTAGACAGACACACAAGGAGGAAAAACTGACTTTGAGAAATCCCCAGAAGCTTCCCAGCTTCTTTGGGTGGTGTTTCTGACTCTAATCACAATAGTCTGCTTTTGTTGTGGAATTTACCGCAAGATAATTGGCCTTGACATTGGTTAGAAGACCTTATTTTTGGCATAAGATCCAGAACTCCTGTTGCAGTAAATTATTCTGTGGTGGAAGCAGTAACAATGTGGATTTTCTTGCTTAAATCAGAAACTAGACATGTTTTTGATATCTTCAAGTCTGATTTCATGTCATTTTGTTTAAAAATTAGGTAATATATTCCTGGTATAAATTTCGACTTGGCTGACTGGTTGTCTGCATTCAAAAGAGGCCCCCCCTGACCACAGTAATCAGGATTAAGTGGGGTGAGGGTGCCTGCAGTTTGCACCCCCCGGGCCCAGCAGCACCGAGGAGTGCAAGCCAGTGAGCGGGCCATTCGGGAGGCACCAGCAGAAGCAGCTGGAGTCAGAGGGGGAGACACTTCAGAAAGGCTAGCAAAGGAGAAGCAGAGGAAGCAAAAGTGAAGCTCTGGTTGCCTTTAGCATGCAGCAGAGCCGAGGCACTGTGCTGGGCCAGGGAAGGAAAAAGCTTCACTCCTGGGTAGAGACAGAGAGGCCCAAAAGGGGAAGTGGAACGCTACTTATGTTTACAGATGCTCAAAGGATAGCTCTGAGGAATACAAAAGACTTGGGGAGCATGTGCTTAAAGGCATAAAATTAGTTTGACATGGTAAATAGAATGCAAGATGCAGCGGACCAGTGAAAGGAGACTGAGCCCTGGAGTCCAGGGAGGAGTCTGAGCTTTGGGATGCATCCACTAGGGTTCAAATACTGGCCTGGACACTTACTTGGGCAAGTTATTTAACTTCCCCAAGCTTCTGTTTTCTCATGTGTGAAATGAAATGAATAATGCCACCTATCTTGTATGATTGTTATGGGGACTCAATGAAGCAATGCTTCAAAACATACTTTACATAATGCTCAGTTCAAAATCCAGAAAGGTGAGTTCTAGTATTACCGTTTCTATTTAATATGTATTTTCTATCACAGTAGCACTATCTTTAATATCACATTAGATATTGATGAACTTATTGCTGTTACAGCTGAACCTTTTAGGGCTAAAAAGGGCTTAAGTCTCTATTGTTTAAAGATGCTCATTTATTAATAAATGAAGGTATGCTAAAATAGGAATATCATATTCCTCTGTATTTAAATGCATGCATTTTAAAATATTTTAACACAAAAATACAATGCAGTGTAGTTGAGTTATTTACATGCTAATTAGAAGATTTCTTAAAAGCACCAATCCAGAGTGCCCTTTTGGCAATAAGGATCAAAGATTCAAATCTAGATATTGACTTACATCATGCCAAGCAACAAAGAAATTGTTCTCACTATGTCTTCTCATAAAAGACCCTGTAGCTTGCTCTGGCACAGGCATAAGTATGGTCGGTCCCTTTCAACTAGAGCTCTTAGAGCCCAGAGAAAATTAGGTGTATTGTTGGGTATGTGGTATATGAAAGTACTTCAGATTTCAGAGACCAGGAATGCTGTTCCTCATGGTGTAGAAGAGTGCACTGTGGAAGAACCATTGAATAGTGTGGCATTGGGCTGCAGAAGTATGGGCCGTGAACAGTGAGCCTTGTTCTTTAATCATCAGTGTTAAGGATAGTTCTCGGTCCAATGTTGATAATACTTGCTACAGAAAGCCAGGTGTTATTTCCACTTGTGCATTATTTTCCTTTAAGTAGTTACATTTGATAGATTATTAACTCTCTGCAGTTCATTTTTGGAAATGTGGTCTTCCCTAGATGTGAACTTATGCCAAGAGGAACAGGGAGAAAAACACACAAACAAATTCCAGGATTGCTATTGACTTCTTGATGGAAAGGGGATGAGATCAATTTTTATAGCTGATTTTGACAGACATACATAACTTTCAAGCCAATAAAGCTGTGTATATTACTCGACAATTTTGTGCATTTTACTGACTACACAACTGTAACTGATGAGTTACATTTTTTTACTTAGCTATTATGAAATGATTTTGTCAATAATATAGAATAGACTAAAGTTAGCTTGTAACTTGGACTTAACCCCTTCAACTGGCAGATTAAATGTCAGAATTTTGTAGCAATCCTAATAAGAATACTGTCAAATAAACACTATATTTATTGAAATCCATGTAGCTGCAAGGATGTCTTTTCCTAAAGAATTATGGCCAAATATTTTTACTTTTTTTTGAAACTTATTTAGTAATTTACTTGTGAACCAGAAGGAAGTTATTCAGGTACTAGAAAGTATTAAATTTAAGGCTATTTTAAGGCAATAATGTGTATTACAGAATACTGTATGCTATGTACTGTGCTGAATGAATTATACCAATTATTGTATATACATCGAATTCAGAAGCCAGGCAATGTCTCCATTATAAAGTTGGACAAAAACATGCTCAGAGATGTTCAATAATTTGTCTAAGGCCGCACAGTTTGTAAGCAAATAGCAGAACTAAGATCTAAACCAGGCTTATGTGAATGTGAAACATATGTCTATCCCCTTGACCGCTGCACATACCTCTCAATTAAAGACTACAAATTGCATAGAGACTGCAGAGTGGTTAAAGGCGTTGGTGCTTGAGCCAGACTGTCTTGGCTCCAATGCTGGATTTGCTACTTCTTTGATATAGGAACTAATGCATGTTAGTTTATTCCACTGAACCCTCCACTTGCTGCATGGAAACTTATTTAAGCTTGCTGCACCTCAGTTTTCTTACATGAAGAATGAGAATTACAGGCCAGCCAGATAACTCGGTGGATAAAAGTGCCTGCTTAGGCAGATGCAGGGAATGGGATTTGATCCCTGGTGTGCCTTACAGGCCCTGCCCCTAAGACGCACTGAGATGGAGATTGAGACTGGGCTTGGTGGCACACGCCTGTAATCCTAGTACTAGGGAGGCTGGAAACAGGAGAATCACAGTGAGTATGACCTGTATAGTGAGACCCAATAGACCCTGCACTAAATACATTTTTAAAAAGGATTTACAATGACAGTAGCAATAATACCACCAACAAAAGTCCCTTCTAAAGCTCGAATATCTTAGTATGTGAAAAGCACTTAGAACAAGTGTCCAGCACGTAAGTCCTAAGATAAATATTATTCTAGAAAAAGAATGCTATGTAACAACTGTATATTTCCTATTATAAGAATAACTTTCCTAGTGCTGTGTGCTATAAATGATTTGAACATTTGCTAGTTTGATCTTAATCCTAAAGGGGCTGAATCAAACCTGTAAGATGCTTACAAATGTAATTGAATGACATAAACTAGCAATATTTTCAGTATTGTGCTTCTGCAAAGAAGCTGGATTATAACCTCCAATAAAATAAGCACATTGTCATTATTTCTGTTCCTTCCAGCAGTATCAGCTGCAGAGGTGTGTAAACACACAGCCTGTCTTCTCATGCAACGAACTGCATTGCTTTCATTTACACACTCTGGAAGGGTTGGAAGGGTTAGCAAACAACGAGGCTTCACCAACCCAAGTATGCAGTTCCTGTGTGATCGGCAAAGGCAAATCTGTAGCCCACGCCCCAGCGCTGAGCTCTGTCGAGGCCACTTTACACTCTGCTTGTCCTGGGTTCTGGCTGTCTCTGTTCAGATCAGTTGCACGGATATACTTTTCAGATATCTACAGCTTTTGTTTTGATACATATATCCATTATTTTCAAAACCTAATACCTGCCAGCTACTCCTATTTGTGAAATCTGCAGTGTTTGAATTTTGACTCTGAAATTGATCTGTAAAGGAAGGAAAAATGCTTTTTAGGAAAGTAATTCCTGATAGACAAAGCTGAGGCCTGCTGTCTGGATTTTTCATTTTGTTCATTGATTAGTCAGTCAATTGGTAAAGGGCTATTTGAAACCAGCTGGGTGCCCAGAACTGGACTAAATTAATGTAGTATGAGGCACTATTTCGCTACACATGAGCTTTCAGAGAATGACATAGTTGGAAAAGCCAGATATATATATATATATATATATATATATATATATATATATGACTAGATTCACAAATTGTTTTTTCCACACATATGCATACTTACACACATGACACAGTCTATACATATAATATATAATGAAATGCTAATCTTGGTGTTATGAATGAAAGGAGGTGAAGCTCAGAGGAAGACAGATTATTATGCATTAGGACCAACCATGTGGGCATTCTTGAATTTTGGACAGACCAGGTTGGCAGGAAGTAGATTTCTGTTTTCGTATAAAGAGAAGCACGTTGGGTGCTGGTAGCAGTGTGTGGGGGTGAGGTAGTGGAATAGTCTACTATAAAAAGAGAAATTTTCCCTGTAGCAAAGAGAATGTAAGACAGACAGGGTAAAGCAATATTTTGGGAAGACTTGAAAGAGAGGCTTCTTCAACTACAAATAGCAATGCTCACTTAATATTCCTTGTCTCTTCCTAGGCTCGTAATGACAATAAGATAGCAAGATCAGCAGGACAGTTCCCGTACAATTTCACATTCATAGAATCAGTTTAACTTCAAAGAAGCCTCAGATATTGTGCATCTCAAATAGGCAGCCCCTGTCAGAGTCCTCTGTGGTCTGCTTGGGGCCTCTAGAGCGGAGCACTCCCTGCCTCCCTTCTTCCTTTGAGGAACACCCCTTAATGCCAGGAAGTTGTTGACCCTTCTTCACTGAGCCAAAATCTGCCTCTTTGCTACTTTGTGGGCTGGTTTTTGCCATCTTCTGGAACAAATCCTTCCCTTATTCATGAGGGCAGTTGTTCAAACCTCTGAAGACAGTTCTATTCACGTCTTTCTCCATCATCTTCCTTCATACTTCCATTCTCACTGTATCTTCCCTCCTCTAGGATGGGTAGCACAGGTTTGCATGTGTTTTTTCTCTCATTCACTCATTCATGTATGCAAGGGACACTTACTGAGTGCCTCCTCTGTGGCAGGCGTGGTGTAGTCTTTGAGTAAGCTATGTCGGTAAAAATTCTCGTACTCCTGAAATTTACATTCTAGTGATAGAAGTTAGGAAAATAATGAGCAAATGAATAAATGAATATAAAATAGTGAAAAATACTTTAGAACAAAGTAAAATAGGAAAGAAAGAGAGTTGTATAGAATGGAATATAATTTTAAATAGAATGGCCACAGAAAACCTCACTGTGATGGTTTGCAAAGACAGAAGAGGAAAAACACCAAAGCGGGTGAGAGGGTGGGTCATGCAGACATCTGAGAGAAGGGAGCAGGGCAAACTGCAAGTGTGCAGATTTGGGGAAAAGGTTGTGGCTGGCTTGCTTAAAAAAAAAAAGAGAGAGAGGCCACAGTGACAGAGCAAAGCAAGATGAGAAGGTGGGAAGAGTAGTAGATGGTAGGCAGCCACAGGGAGCCAAACTGTAAAAAGACCTGTAGGCTCTTGTTAGGGACTTGACTCAACCCTGAGTGAGATGAAAAGACATTGAAGATGGAAGCTTCATACGCAGAAGAGTGCTGTGTGGTGACCCAGTCCCACTGTATGGGACTTGCCTGAAGAGAGAGCAGCCTACAATTCTAGCTAATCATATTAGAGCTGAAAGCGGTTTGGACCAGGTGGGTAGGGGTGGAGGTGGTAGCAAGTGATATACTCCCCATGGAGAGCCCACAGGATTTGGTGATGGATTGGATATAGGATTTAAAAGAAATGTGGGAGGCTGGGACGATAGCTCAGTAGAATAAGCACTTGCCTGGCAAGTACAAGGGTCTGAGTTCAATCCCCAGTTCTGTGAAAGAGAGAGAGAGAGAGAGAGAGAGAGAGAGAGAGAGAGAGAGAAGAAAAGAAATGTGAGTTGAAAACAATTGTCTGAGCAACTGAAAACATGAAATGATCATAACCCAAAATAACAGGATGGTTGTGGGAAGAGTAGCTATGTGGGAGAAGAGTCACAAGTTCAGTTCTGAACCTAGAAGTTTGAGATGGTTTCTATTCTGCCTCCGGATCTTCAGCGCTCTTGCCTGTATCATATCAAGTTCTTGCTAGAAAAGCTCTTCGTGAGACAAAACCGTCAGTTATAGCAATAACTTCCCACTCTAGCATTCACACCCAGAGCCAAACAGTTGCTGGTCTGTGTGGTCCTCTGCAGAGCTGCCCCGACGTTGCTTTCTCCACGTGGGGCATGGTCTCTGGGACGGTACCCCTGCCACTTGAGACTTCAGATTTCAGCATTGACTGGGGCATAAAAAAGACATTTTTTCCAACACTAGAGTATAGAGTTTTTTAGCCATATATATAGGAGCCTTGATGCTTTATTTGCTTATGTTTAGCTTTTCATTACCAACTGAACATCCAAAAAACTTAGATATGTGAAGCCCAGCTTAGGAGACCATGATTCTGATTCAAATTATTGTGTTTTCTTTTTTTTTTTAATGAGCAGAATGTATTTCTTGAGGGAAAGAAAGCTCCTGTCCAAGAGAGGGACAGGAGGGGGGCCTGAGTGGGATGTCCCCTATTGTGTTTTCTTCTGGTGGTTTGAACTTGCCCTTCTCATTACAATCGTAACATGTATTAGAGAACTTGTGACCTAAGGAGATTGCAACTCTTGGCTGTGGAACTTGTGTAGCCTTATACAACCTAAACTCTCTGAACCTTAATTGATTACTTCATCTATAAAAATAGGGAAAGGATACCTCAGGCTTAATATGAGGATGTAACAAGATAATGTAAAAGCACCAGAATATAGAGATGGTTTCTAGTCTGCCTCCAGACCTTCAGCGCTCTTGCTTGTATCATATCAAGTTCTAACACCAGTTCTAGCACATACTGGGAGCTCAACTTAATTTATTCAGTACACATGTAGGTATAGAAATTTAATTTAAAATACTCTGAAATATTTATCCCTTTTTTAAAAAATGTACTTGCTATAGGGTCTCATTACACAACTCAGACTTGTAGTGATCCTCCTGTTTTCAGCCTCTCCAGTGCTCTACCACACCTCCAGTCTTAGCGGCCTGCTCAGCGTGCCTGGGGCAGGGAGGGTGTGGCATATGATGTGGGGAATCGAAGTACAGTCCCTGCACTTGTCTAAGCAGGCATTTAGTCTGCTGAGCTATCTCGCTAGCCCTAGTTATTTATTCTTTGTGAAAAGAAAATGTCCTTTGTGAAAAGAAAATGTATCCTCTGCTAGTTTACTTTGGTCTGCAGAGTTTACATTGGGTTGCCAAATTGGAAAATCTGTAAAATGGGTTAATATTGCAGTAAAAGTCCAACTATGTAAAAGCTTTTACTCACTACATTTGTAATGTGATGAAGTAAAACATATTTCTATCGCAGTTATGAAAAATCAGGTACAAATTTAATGATGCATTCACTGTCTCCAGCAAATTAGCATGAAATTTAATTTGTGTTAATTTACTCAAAAGTTAGGTTACAAGAAGTGTATTGTTGTTAGAATGTGATTTGGTGAGAAGGAAACTAGTATTTGATAATAAGATGTTTCTATGCATAGGGATAGAGTCCCGTCATCCATCTGCTCCCTTCAGGCAAGCAAAATTCAGTAGGAGAGCCCTAGAAATTGGGTCATCGGTAGGCTCACGGTGGGTGGGTGGTGCAGGGCTCTGCGAAGGCAGGACCTTTGGGATCCAGCAAGCTCAGGGGGTCTCAGTGTTGGATGGGCAGTGGAAAGAAGGACAGCATTCAAGTCAGGGGACAGGATAGATTCACATTCTCTCTTGTATTGAGTGCAAGGCCCTGAGGCAAAGCCTTATATTCTTCATCTGAAAAAGTAGGAATAATAGTAATAATATGTATCTATATTCCACTTACATAGACTACAAATGCATGCAGAACCTCATCCAGGTCACATGGCACCTCCTAGTTATTATCACACTGCAGCGCATGCATAGAGTTGCTATCTAAAAGTCTTTCCCCCTCTGTTTCATTCTATTTTTTTTTGAATCTATACAGGCAACAGCCTCAGATTCCAATCTCCACAGGAACAGGTGTTGTGTATCCCGGTGCTATTACTATGGCAACTACCACCCCATCACCTCAGATGACATCTGACTGCTCCAGCACCTCCGCCAGCCCAGAGCCCAGCCTGCCGGTCATTCAGAGCACTTACGGAATGAAGACAGACAGCGGAAGCCTAACCGGAAACGAGATGATGAACGGAGAGGATGAGATGGAGATGTATGAGGACTACGAGGAGGACCCCAAATCGGACTATAGCAGTGAAAACGAAGCCCCGGAGGCTGTCAGTGCCAACTGAGGAGTTCCTTTGCTGAATGAAAATACTCTGACATTTCACCCCCCTCCCCAACAAAAAGTTCTTAAAGAGCCCGCATGCATTTGTGGCTCCACAATAACATCAGCAGAATGGTCTTAATTGTTTCGTAAAGTGTGAGACAGATTAAGTTTTCCCTGATTTTTCATGAACTTGAGTTTTTTGTCGTTATTGTTATTGTTGTTGTTGTTTTTTAATTTAGGTGAAGACATATTAAATATGAGACACCAGGACTTGAAAACTTATCTCAACCCATAGCTGTCTTACAAGTCTTATATTTTTGTCTTACTTTTTTTTTTCTTTTGGATGTTGATAAAGGTTTAAGTTACTGTTTTAGATGGGGTTAAACATTCTCACTCAGGTATGCTGTGCCGGCCTACAGGTTGTGAATGTGTTTTTATTCTGAATTACTTTAGAAAACAACTGAGGAATTCGTGTTGTGAAGCAGGACAAGTCCATGGCGTGTGCAGCTGCATGGAGAGCATATTAAAAAGGCCTCGGAATTCCATTTTTTTTCTTTCCACATGTAGAGTTAAACTTTGAATGTGCCAAACTTTTTCGTAACTTTTGAATCTTAATATTTTGAAAGTCTTAAAGGAGACACTGCAAAGTCTTAGACAATCTTGGCATCTTAAAATAAAATAGCAAACCACACTTTTTTTTTTTCCAGAACATGGTAAAGTACTCAGGAATCTGGAGACAAGATATTGTAAGGAACGAACCAGGTTGCCACAGTGCATGTCCCAGTTGTGTTTGCCTCTTGACGTGCCATCAGTGCGTGGCGTGTATGACACACACACACACCAGAGCCATCCCCTCACCAGACCCCCACGTGCGGTCTTCTCCGCCGAAACCGCCTCTCACTACATCCACGATCCCTTTGCCTTTCACCCTGACATTCAGTCTTAATGCATTTTTCTCTTAAATAATTTATTCATTCCAGAATGTCAAGGGTCCACTTACTATTTATTTAAAAACAAATTGTTGGTGGCATTAATTTAAAGATTCTTGTTTTCACCCCACTTCCCGAAAGAACTTTTTGTCCCTTGTCACTTCCTTCTCTGGCTAGACACAAAAGATGTACATAGTGATTTTATGTCCCCAGAGCATCTGGATGCATTTCTGAAATGAGATACTATTAAATACCTGTATTATTGCTTACTTCAAGATGAGTATCTGTCTATCTGGCTGCAGGGCTATGCACTTAGGTCTACAGGTATGCTCTGAGGTTCACTGTGCCCTCAAATCTTTTGCCAGAATTTTCCCCCCTAATTCTGTTTGATTGTATCAGTGGCATTTCCCCGGAGTTCCAATCAGTAGCAAAGGTCAGCAGTGGTTGACTGATGGGCAGGACAGTTCTGTAGCCAAGAATGAAGCCCAGAGCTTGTGGGACATGTAGGAGTCTACAGGGAAGCTATCACGGGCTGGCACCTTGACACTGTGCTGCCTTGACCCAACTTGCAGGTCCTGGGAATTTTTTGCAAAATCCCGGTAAGTAAGAAGGCACGCGAGAGCCTCAAAGCAAAGATGGAGATGAACAGTGAGAATACATCCAGAGAATGAAAGAAAACCATAGGGAAGGAGAAGGGGGGAGGTACATTCCCTGTGGGGCATGTTCCTACTGTTAACTCTGGATGACAGATAGTACCTGGGGCAGCTTACCAGCTCCTCTGACTGCCTCCCTGTCTCCGTGGCTTCATGGGGGACAAGTCTACACATAACCAAGACAAATGGCACTTGGGACCCAAGGAGCATTCTGGAGACCTGCAGCTGGGGTGGGAGGCAGTGAGGTTCCATCCCCCATCTCCTAACTACAGAAAGCTCTAGGCCACCATTGGGATCTTCTTGACCCCAGGACTGGTTGTCCAGGGACACCTCACTCGCCCAGAGTGGTTCGGTGGAGAGCGCCAGTTCACAGGACAGTTCACCTCATGGGACAACCCAGAATCTCATCACCAGGACATAGGAACAGCCCCATCAGATTTCTTGAGCCATTTTGTCACTTGGAAAAAAATTGTATACCTTCATATTTATTTAAAGAGTGCTCCAGGCCATACCTAATAGCAATAAGTAGGTTTAGCCAAAATGTCACTAGCTGTGTCATTAGCTGGGAGTGCTCTTTATAAGCTGTTTAAGGTACTGATAGGAATGTTTTATTCTTAATATTGATTGGGGATTGGAACTTTGTTCTTGTGCATTTATTTCAAATGAGGATGAGGTTATTTTTTTTTTCTAAAAAAAATGAGTATTTATTGTGTCTTACTGATTTCTTTGATTATATACCTCTCCTCAGTTCAGTCTCATGTTTTTTCTCTTTCTCTTTGGCTTTGCTCTCTTGCTCCTTTTTATTGTGTTGCCTAGGTAGAGTGTTGTATGGCTAGCATTGTATTGTACGTAATTAATTTTGCACAAAGGTGAACATTTAGCATAGTAGGTTAATTTTGTTTGTTTTTATGACCATGCCAAAATAATATTCTGGGCTGTTGGAGAACAAAGGACTGTTCTTTAGGACTGAAACTTGATTTTGCTTGTAGTAAGAAAAAGAAAAAAAAAA
>NDGM010994964.1:0-10972 GCA_002564305.1 Octomys mimax | reverse complement strand
ATCTCTCGGTCCTCTTCTGTTTTTTGCAAAAGATCTCGCTCCCTGTTTCCTGTTATTTGCCTTTTACTTTGCTCTTTATTTATATTTTGGATTTCTCAAACAAGAGAGAGCAAGTGATACTTAGGCTTGTGTGTGCGTCTGATTTTTTCATATAACATGATGGCCTCGAGTTGCATCCGTTTCCCTGCAGACGCCTCCGATACATCCTCGTTGGTGGCAGGCTGGTGCTCTACTGTGAGCGGCTCCTCCCACACCTGCTTTATCATTCGTCTGCTGCTGGGCAGAGAGGCTGCTTCCAAGATTGAGCTAGTGTGAATTTTGCTGCCGTGAACATGGATGTGTGCTCAGCTCTGTAAAATGATGTCTTTAACTCTTTTCGGGAGACACTAGAAGGGGAGGAGCAGGGGTGGAGGAATGTCCAGTTGTAGGTTTTCGAGGACGCTTCATTCTGATTCCCACAGTGATTGTGCTAATTCACACTTCCGCCCGGTGTAGAGGGTCCCTTTCTCCCCCAGCTCTGCCAGATTGTCACTGGGTTTCTTGGTGACCGTCACTCTGTGGAAGTAGCTTCTCGGGGAGGCCGCAGCTGCAGGGTAAAGGGAGCTTCAGGTTGAGCATGAAGTCTGCAGATCTGGTGAGGCCGGCTGTGGGTGGTGGGGGAACCACTGGCCCGTTCTGTCAGGTGCCCCATTGAGGAAGACTCAGGACTGAAGAGAAATCGGTGACCCAGACCCTCGCAGCCTGTCCCGTGGCTCCATCACAGACACTGACAAACAGTTCAGTGCTTGGTCTTGCTTCTCTTTGCAGATTGCTGACTTCGGGCTTTCCAACCTGTACCAGAAAGACAAGTTCTTGCAAACGTTTTGTGGGAGTCCACTGTATGCATCTCCTGAAATTGTCAATGGGAGGCCTTACCGAGGGCCAGAGGTGAGCAGGCTGCCGGCAGTGTGTATGGGGGGAGCTGGGCTGGAAGAACGTGGGAGGAAAGGACCAGATCCAGGAAACCCTAACGGAGCAAAGAAAGCTCGTCCTTATGTGATTGTGAAAGCAATTGTACACGTACCTGGAGGGCCTTTGGGAAATCTAGAACAGCCCTGGGGAGAAGTGACTTGCAGCCCCACCGAGATACACCATTGCAACCTTCAGACTTTTCCAATGTAGATAGCTGCATTTTAAAAATAATTGAGAGTACAAAAATAATTGGGGTCTCCTAAAAATAGCTGAGATCAAGTTAAGAAAGCTATCTGTACTTCAGTACACATATGTGTACATTTCGCATTCTATTAAGTGAAAATTAATTTGTAGCCATTTGAACAAGGTGCAGGAAGGCCTGGGAGGCCTCTGGAGAAACCATTTAGCTGCTTTGTACCTTAATATTCTCGTCTGTCAAATGGGGCTGGGTTATCCAGGTCCTACTGCTTCACAGAGTGAGGAGAGAAACCAAAAGACAAATGCATCAAAGAGCACATTAAAACAAGGGCCAGCCAGATAGCTCAGCAGACTAAAGCACCTGTTTAGGCAGCGCACAGGGACTGGGGTCCAACCCCTGGTGTGCCATACCGGCCCTGCCCCCAGGGTGCATTGAGATGGCGATTGAGACTGGGCGTGGTGGCGCGCACCTGTAATCCCAGTGCTCGGGAGGCTGCAAACAGGAGATCACTACGAGTCCGATCTGTGTAGTGAGACTCTGGAGACCCTGTACTAAATACATAAAAAAGGAGAGCAAGTTAAAATAGAGATGGTAGGTGTCTTGGTTACCTTTCTTGTTGGTGAGACAAAATACCTGATATCCTCAAATTAAAGGCTGAAATGTTTGTTTTAGCTCACAGTCTGTAGAGGTTTGGCTGTATCGTCGGCTGGTTCCAAGCCGGGGCGGCATGGCAGAGCAGGTAGCAGGCGGCATGCAGCCAGCCTTCCTCTCCCTTGGATGCCTTCCATGCCGCAAGCCCGTTGGTGGTGCCGCCCGCACCCAGAGAGTGCTTTCCCATTATCCATTGTCTCCCCTAGAGCTGTACCGAGCCATCAGCAGATTAATTTAGGACCAGCAGCATCCCTCCTCCCAGGACCACACCTCTGATCCAGCCCTGTGAGCACATGGTACAAGCCAGAGCAGTAGGAAATAGGGAGACAGACTCTGGAGAGGGGAAGTGGGTCCAGGAAAGAGGGGAGATGAGGGGCAGGGGCAGCAGTGAATGACGTGTGTAAGGTCACAGGATGAGTGCAGTTGCTGCGTATCACCAGTGGATCCTAACAGAAAAGAAGACAACCTACGTGCTGACATGGAAACAAAAGAAGAGCTGTGCTTGCAGCTAATTCGGCTTTCTGTGTGTTCTAGGCAGATACAACTGGTCACAGGAAAGAAGGAGGCAAAATAAATTTTCAAAGTGAAATAGACCAAAATAAATGTGGAGACGTGGGAATGACTAGAGTATCATGAAAGTTTAAAGTTTGAGAGTAGAATTATGCTGAAAGAGATACTGTGCTGAATATGTTGTTATTTTTATAAAACCATCAGTTGTTAAAATTGAAGAAACAACCTGTGTGCTTATAGAAGATATTTAAAAGCACATGGCAGATGTGTCATAAAATGGCCTCGTAGTGAAAAAGAGGAGGAAGGAGAGGAAGACGACCCGCCTCAGCTGGTAAATAGGCCAGCCTGCTGCAGGCTTGTCTCACGGCTGTCACTTGTCATCTGCCGTGGCAGCCGCCTGCCAGGTGCCCGAACCAGCTCGTGGGGGCGTTGTGAGTGGCTCGCCATGTGCCGTGCCTGGTCCCGAAGCCTCCGGGCACTGGCTCTCAGCTTCTTTGTTTCCTGTCTTCCCGCTCCAGGTGGACAGCTGGGCGCTGGGCGTGTTGCTTTACACCCTCGTTTATGGGACGATGCCCTTTGATGGTTTTGATCACAAAAACCTCATCCGGCAGATCAGCAGCGGAGAGTACCGAGAGCCCACACAGCCCTCAGGTGGGTGCCCTGGCCCGTGTGCTCTGCCTTGTATGCCAGGGAATCCGTGGGTGAGTGCAGTACGTGGGGAACGTTTGACTTAGCACATGATTAATACAAGACACATCAGGAGTCCCCCTCCGAGTCTCCTCTGTGGCTTCGAACACTTATCCCATCTGTTCTTGCCACTTTCTGAAGCAGCTCTGGGGGTCTTCTTTCCCGAGTGTCTTTCGAGGCCTAATCAAATAGGACAAATGCGGCTGAGTGGGACGGAAAGGTAGGCCCCTAACAACGCGGTGGTGCCCCTTTCGCTTTGTTTACCAGATCAGGCCCTGGGCGGCTCCTGATTCTGCCCGAAGTCAAAATGGCTGCAAAAGAGAAGTTCTGGTGTCAGCTCGGGAGACGGAGGCAGTAGGGACAGTGCCTTGGCCCTCTGGAGTGCCTGAGGCGAGGTGGCCTGGGGTGGAACTCAGGCCCAGCCTTGGTCACGTGGTCCTCGGGCCTCTGCAGCACCCTGCTGCGCCTCTCCCGATTTCCTGGCAGCCGAAATTTGCAAGGGGGAATCTCAGGAAAGCTGTGAGTGCCAGGGTAGCAGACACGGGTTGGTTGTCTGGGTGCAGCTCAGGGGAAGGATGTGAGCTCAGTGGGCTTCCCTCCAGAGCCAGGCCCGGAACTGGGGTGCTGTCCCTGCCGGGGTGCTGGGCGCGGGCCACATTGGCACTGGTGGGCGCCTGCAGCCCCTCTCCCCTAGAGCTGTGGTGATCAACACCCGCTTTTCCTTTGGGTGAAGTGATGCCCTCAAAGGACTGGCTGGGGGAGACCTGCCTGAGTGGAGTCAGGGCCTTGCGCACCTCTGTGGAAACTGGGTAGACCCAGGCTATTCTTCCCTCGCCCTCTGGGTGTGGCTGTGCTTCCACGTGACTCAGGCACTCCGGCTTCCTTCTCAGGGTCCCCAGCACAACAGGGTGGTCTCCAGGCGGTGCCTAATTCTGTCTCTTGTCCCCAGATGCCCGGGGGCTCATCCGGTGGATGCTGATGGTGAACCCTGATCGTAGAGCCACCATCGAGGACATCGCCAACCACTGGTGGGTGAACTGGGGCTACGAGAGCAGTGTGTGCGACTGTGACTCCCTGCATGACTCCGAGTCCCCGCTCCTGGCGCGGATCATTGGCTGGCAGCACCGATCCACGGGGCTGCAGGCAGAGGCGGAGGCCAGGATGCGAGGCCTGGCCAAGCCCGGGGCCCCTGAGGCCACGCTGGAGCGGCAGCGCTCGCTGAAGAAGTCCAAGAAAGAGAATGACTTTGCCCAGGCCGGCCAGGACCCAGGGGCCGAGGGGGCGTCCAAGCTGAGCTCCAAGAGGCCCAAAGGCATCCTGAAGAAGCGGAGCAGCAGCGAGCATCGCTCCCACAGTGCTGGCTTCATTGAGGGTGTCGTGGGGCCCACTACTTTCAAGGTAGAGCAGGACTTGTGCCGGACAGCAGGGCCCCTTGCTGGCTCCCCCGAGGCGGACATGCCGGGGACCCTCAGCCCCAAGCAGTCGGCCACCATGCCCAAGAAAGGCATCCTGAAGAAGACCCAGCAGAGAGAATCGGGTTACTACTCATCGCCGGAGCGCAGCGAGTCCTCTGAGCTGCTGGATGGGGATGATGGTGCGGGCGGTGGCCTCCCTCCCCCGAGTCCCCCCGCTCCGGCCCGGCCAGCCTCGCACAGCCTGTCCTGCCGGAGGAAAGGCATCCTGAAGCACAGCGGCAAGTACTCGGGAACACCCACACTGGAATCCCTGTCGGAGCCTGGGGTCCCTGCTGCTGAGGGGCTGGCCCGGAGCTACAGTCGGCCCTCTAGCGTCATCAGCGACGACAGCGTCCTGTCCAGCGACTCCTTCGACCTGCTGGATCTGCAGGAGAGCCGGCCCGCCCGCCAGCGCATCCGGAGCTGTGTTTCAGCGGAGAACTTCCTTCAGATCCAGGACTTCGAGGGGCTCCACAACCGGCCGCGGCCCCAGTACCCGAAGCGGTACCGGAACCGGCTGGCGGACAGCAGCTTTTCTCTCCTCACGGACATGGATGATGTGACTCAGGTGTACAAGAAGGCCTTGGAGGTCTGCAGCAAGCTCAACTAGCATTGCGGGCATAGGGACAGTGCCACTCGCAGGCTGATTCCCTTGTCACTGGCCCCGAACACCAAAAGGACTGGCACCGTCTGGCTTAAGACGAGTGTGGTCACTGACGAGGGAAAGTGGGCTCTTGCCAGTTCTGCCCACTGCCAGTCAGAACTTGGGTCCTGATCGGCATTGCACCTGGCGCTAGGTGGAGGATGGGCAGGTGGTGCTGGCCAGCACTTAGTGTGGGGGGAGGGGTGTTGGAAGCCACCCACAGGCTTCCGGAGCCGGGGAAGGAGAGACTGGGGCTGTGTGCCTTGGATGAGTCATGAGAGCTTGCTCTTTTTGTCTCCACGTTAGCAAGCTTGGTCTGCTGCATGGGGCTCGCAAGATGATTTCAGGAACCAGACCTGAGTTGGCAGTCGATTGCTCCTGGCTCTTGGGTTGCCAAGTGCTATGATCCGATAGTAATGGCTGCCACGGAATGGAGAAGGAAGGCGTAGAGCTCCTGCTTGCTCTTGTCATCTTGTCAGCCCTTGGAACAGGTGAAGGCAGCCTGTGGCATTTGGGCTAGCGCTTTGTACCCATAGGGTGGCATCTGAGGGGGAGACACAGTCTTGCTGGGAGAAAGCGTGCTCTGAACTCTGCCAGGGAAGTTGTGCTTGCCCAGGGGGGCTTTTGGCTCCCACTGTCTTCACCCCTTCTTTCTTTAGGTCCACCCTGCTCCTCAGCACAGCTCCTGAGGGTGGGAGAGAACGGGAGGGCAGCATAGGGCCCGAGCTGTCACGTGACCGTTCAGCTCCTGTGCACCTGCTGGAGCTGGGGTGCAGCGCTGCGCCTGGCCTCCAGGGGACTGGCAGGCTCAGCCCCGGCCTGTGCACTGTGAGCAACTGCCCTGTCCCCGAGGCGTCTGAGTCCGCTGAAGGGAGTTAGCGCAGTGGCAGCGGCAGCGGCAGTGGCAGTGAGCGATCTTGGCTTAGGGCTGTGGGGAGGGTGAAGGTTCCACCCCTTCAAGCAAGCAGGGGTCAGAAGAGCAGGAGGGAGTACAGGAAGCGGAGAGGACAGGGACGTTTCCTTACTGGTCACCCACATGTTCCAAGGGAGGCAGGAAAGAGACACCACGGGACTCTGCAAGTATTTAAATGAGGTGTGCAATTTCTAGCCGCCCTGATGAGAAAGGATGTGGCTTCCGCAAGGGTAAGGGCCCCCTGGGATGACTCCACACTTGACTGGCTTAGGCACATGGAAGTCTGTATGTCACAGGGGCTGGCTTCCGGCAGGACTGGCCTAGGGAGACCTTTGGGAAAACTAGACTTCCCCTCGCAGCGCTTAGGACGTGTGTGAGGGTGCGATCGCCTCTTCCTTCAGGAGATGGCCCCGTCCCTCGCTGCCAGTTCTGGTCTTCCTGCTGCTGCCTTCCTCCAGCTCCAGCCGGGTATGTTTCCTGGGAAGCTGCCTGGTTTCCTTCCATTCAGCTCTTTCTCCTTCCTGAACTCCAAGAGAGGCTAAAAGGAAGCGCACTCGGCGCACAGCAGAGTGCGTTCGGGCTGCGGGGGCGTGGAGGGTGCCCCTGGCCTCGGGGAGCTCTCTGCTTCTGGCTGACCACCCTCAGTCTTCTCTGGCCAGCTTGTACGCTGCACCCTGGTCCTGCCCACAGCTGTCCCTGTGATTTGGGTGTCCCAGCCACCTCCCAGTCCGTGGCTTTCCCTGTTGCCAGTGACAGCATCTGCTTAGTTCTTTTCCGGCACTCTAATCTTTAGTGTCTGGGTTTACACTGTTAGGGAAGCCCACTCCCTTCTCTCTCTGCCCCGACGCCAAGATGTCCTCCTTTGTCTAAGTTCTGTGGATCAAGGTGAAGACAGATGTGGAGAGCAGCCCCGGTCCACCCTAGAGCTCCGTGGGCTGGGCAGCGCTGGGGGCTGTCCTCCTGTCCTGCTCTCGGGCCTGCTGCGTGCTGACTTTCTGCTGATGTTGCTGGCTGTGGGATGTAATGTTGAGGCCACTTTCCAGGAAAAACTGGGAGTGGAGGGAAAGGCCCTTCCCACAGCCTCTGCTTTTACCTTGCTAAACCCGTCGCCCCTACCAGCCAAGCCCCAGCCAAAGAGATTATGCTTGAATCATTTCCGTGGAATTACAAGAGAGAGACACTTGGGCCACCCGGTGGACGGTGGATGGTGGACGGAGCTGGAGATTCCGTGTCAGCTCTCCACGCCCTTTCCTGGCCTCTGGGGACCTTTCAGCATCTTAGTTTACACATCTACCAAAGGGGTAGAACTAACTTCTTTTTACAGGTAAACGTCAAGCAAGGCAGGATCAGTTTTCAGGAAGTGCTTCAAGACCCCAGGTGACAGGAAAATGCTGAGTGTCCTGGAGTTTCCACCCGTGCCTCCTCGGATGACACAGGGCACGCCTTTTTTGGGGGGGGGGGAATTCAGGCAAGTTCTGCCCAGGCCTGCTGTCTTGAGTAGAAATGTGAATGGTTGACTGCTTGTTGCCAAACTGGAAATGTTCTGTAGGGATTTACTGGCATGGCATCATTCCTAGGGGAGGGGAGTGAGAAAAACTTGACTGCACATTTTTTAAAAAATCCGTGTTGTGACTTTTATTTAATTTCTATTTTTTTTTTTTTTTGGTAATAAAAGTTGACTTTTTAATTTGAATTTGTCTTTTTTTATTTATTGGTCTGAAAGGCATTTCAAAGGTATTATAATAATATATTGGTGTAATTTAATTGGTGCACATGCTTTAGGGCTCCAGTCAAAATTCATTTGCGCTCATTTGATTGGTCTGAGAACAGTCTACAGGGAAGAAAAGCTGGACAGCCACCCAAAGTGTTTGTATTTTCATTGGAAAATGATTTTTTTTGTTTCTGTTTGTATTTTTAAATTAAATAAATTGCAATGAACTGAACTGAACGGGAGCCTTGCTTCTTTACTTTTGGTCATTTTTCTTATCAAAGTGATGGACTGGGTGTGACAGAAATTGACCCAGCTCAGTGGGGCACTGAAGGTCTGAGGTCCCTGAAAAGGGACACCTCTCGCGGTGCACAGGGTGGGTGCCTGCAGAGGGAGGCTGCAGAGAGCTGCATGTTCTTCCCATTTCCCTTGGCATGCTGGTTCTGCTCTTACCTGTGGCTGTGATGGGGTACACAGCCCACCCCAGGACAAGGCATCAGAAAGCCATGCTCTGCTCTTGAGAGGAGCATGGAGTCCCCAAAGGAAAAGTCTGACAGCTCTCGCCCTATTGCCGATCTCCTGGAAGACCCTCCAGTGTCAGTGTCACATTTCCTGCAGTTCTCTCTTGATTCTGGGACCCACATTGACCTGCCCCGTATAGCTTCCAAATTCACATATGTTCAGGAGTGGCTTCCAGACACCAAGGCTGATACTTACCCCCCAAGCCCCTGCACAAATGTCCATCCCAGGGGGAAGTGACTGCTGACCTGCTTGGTCAGGGTCAAGACCAATGAGCATCACAGCCCGGTGGGGAGGGCCGCTCCTCCGCTCAGTGACGTGGCATCTACAGTCCCATTTTACCTTCATTCTCTAGGAAGCTCTTGGAACAAGGGGTGAGTAACAGGCCAAAACTGGGGAATGCTTGGGCCTTAACATCAGGTGAGATCAAATCCTGCCCTGGTAGCAGTGAAAACTCCACAGCTAGCAGTAGGGTTATGGTGTCTGTGGAAAGAGGCTGAGTTTGCTAAGAACGGCCAGTTCATACCCTTTTCTGAACTACTGAGAGAACCTGAGATTATCACTTCTAACAAAACCACCAAGTGGCCAGTTAAGTTAGAACTCTGCATAAATTTTGTCCCACACAACATTTGAGTCATTATGGTAACATTATTGTAAAAGGACTCTCATGAGGCCTTCTGTATCTTACCTGGGTGCCTCAGGTGGGGCTCCCCAGCTGGACCAGGCGTGCAGTATCATAAAGGCTAGGAAATGGCTGGGGAATGGATGCCTACAGTTGCCGCCGGCTGGAGTGCGGCATGCAAGTGACCCTCGAGCCTGAATTCTGGTTCCAGTTTGGACTTGGCGGTTAGGAAGTCACTCAGCTCTTCAGGGCTCAGCTTTCTGCACTGAGCAATGGCTTCTCTAACTGCTGTACCACCATCTCTAACAGGACCACGAGGAATTTACCTCGAGTGTAAAACTCCGTGGGAGTTCCTTGCAGAGGCATTGTGCCTGGCTCGCAGGCTCTAAATTCCTCCCACAGTCCCTGTGCCATGAATATGTGGGAAGCCACCAGGGCTGCCAGTCCTCTGCGGAGCCACAGGCCAAGCAGGGGTTCACTTAGCAGTGAGGCCTTTGGAAGCAGTAGCCCTGCTTGCAGGTGGAGGGATAAACGGTACATGCGCAGCTGAGGCTCGGCCAGCTGAGGTGTAGAAAGGGCAGAGAGGAAGTGGGGTAGCCATGGTGGAGGCAGGCGACATGTCAGCTGTTGGGGGTGGCCATGGACAGGGGTCACTTTCAGGGTTTTTTAGGGAAGAGTCTACAGGGTGTTCAGGGTCTCACTACTAGACAGGACTGGTAGTGATCCACCTGTTTACAGCCTTCCAAGAGCTGGGATTACAGGCGCCACCACACCCAATCTCCACTGCCGTCTCAGGGTGCCCTGGGGGGGGGGCAGGGCCAGCATGGTAGGCCCGGGGATCGAACCCCTGGCCCTGAGCCTGTCTGCAGGCGCTTTAATCCCCTGAGCTATTTGGCTGGCCCTAGAACTAATGTTTATTAGACTTTTACACAGTGCCACTGCATCCTTATGTGGTGGCAAATGGCAGAAACTCACAGACCACATTAAGAAACACTAATTTACTGCTTCACACGTGAGAAGTCCAAGGAGCTTGCCTCAGGCAGATGGATCCAGGGGCTCAGGGAAGGCACTGGCTTCTATCTCAGGCAGGATCTCTCCACATGGTGGCAAGATAGTCCTGGTGGCGGTGGAGTTGTGCGTCATCTTGGAATCTGAAGGTTCTTACTGCCCTAGCAGCTATGCAACAAGATAGGATCTATATCAGCTTTGTCTGGGTCATGTGGCTCTGCTGGCCCAGCCTCCCGATGGACAGGTGCTCCAATTGGTCCATCTGGATCATGTGACTGCCCTTGCGCCACGTGACCACTCCACGCCCTGGAGTGACAGCTCCTCCCCGGCGAGCGCTGTGGAAGGCACAGAGTACGCAGAGGGAAGTCATGCTACTCATCTCCCTTTAGCCTCCATTTCTGCATTTAGAACGTTACTTCATGTCCAACTTTTAGTTATTATGAAGATTACACGAAATAAAATACTTAATTGCGAGCCTGCCTCAGATTTTTAATTTATGCATATGATCTCAGTGAAGACAGCAGTGGTAGTTCTACAGAGAAGACATAGTTGTTAGGAAGAGCCTACTGCGGAACCGGCTGTGCTACTGGAATCCAGCTGGAATGCGCTTCAGCATGGTAGGAGCTTCGTGAGCTGTCTTCCTGGAGACGTGCAGGTGCGGTGGATGTCGTGGACGCCGAGGCCTGGTGGGAGAACTGGGTAATAAATAAAACCTCTCCAAACTGCATAGAAGTGTTATGAAGAGACAGGCGCTGTGCAAAGATCGGGAAGAAAGGGTACCTCCCGCAGAAGGGGTAGCCGTATCGGCAAGACGACCTTCAGCCACGGCCTGACGCTAAGAGAGTGAGCGTTCCAGGAAGAAGGTGCAGCCTGCGCAAAGGCCCTGGGGTCTTACAACGGTGCTTCCAGGGTTAATTTCTGCTCTGCTGGTAGAGGACAGCTGGGTCCAGGGGGTGTGGCGTTTGCTAACCACGCGTGGTTACGTTCTGACGGTCCGGCTGGGATTGCTTCCCACTCCGTGTCCCCCAGTTACAGATGGCCCCCACCTGAGGCACATGCTGATTGGCAGTGTTCACGCTGCAGATGCTCACTGCCAGTTGGCTGAAC
>NDGM010994933.1:0-12453 GCA_002564305.1 Octomys mimax | reverse complement strand
GTAGGAGGCAGGCCAGGAAAGGGCTGGCATAGAAGCTAGTGCAGGCCTTACAGAGGACAGGGTGGTGGTAGTACCTGTGTGTGTGTGTGTGGGCCTGGTAACACCCTGGCAGCAGCCCGGTGGAAGTAGCCTGGTGTTTCTCAGCAGAGGATCATGCTAGCACAGGGCTTGAAGAGTCTTCCTGCTTTGGGGATGCTGGACTAGAGTTTCTGGCTGCTCCAGGTAGCCCACTTCCCTGGAGTCTGGACCAGGACCAGCCATTGAGTTGCTCCCTTGCCCCTCTGTATCCCCACCGGCCTCTGTCAGGACCATCTCAGGCGTCTCCCTGTCCTTTGCCAGGACCTGAGCTGGGCGGTCCAGGAGCAAGGGTTCTGTGGGCAGGAGCAGAAGAGGGTGCCTAGCCTTGCCAGGAGCCTGTCTTTTTGGGCCCAGCCTCCCTCACCATGGAAACAGCCCTTGGAGGCCTGGGAATTACCCAGGAGGGAAATTTTAATTGCAGCCTGGATCCTGCAAGGCTGTCCGCCCCCAATTCCCATCACTCTTCAGCCCCAGGCCTGTGAAATCCTCCTTGTGCACTGAGGTTTCAGATCAGATGGGGGTGGGGGTGGGGGAGTGGGGGCAGCTCGGGTCTTGCGCCTTGGGTTGCTTGCTGCTTTGGAGCTCCCAGGCCAGGAGTGCTGGCTGGGGAGGAAAGGGACTGGCAGATCCCTAGCCTGGTGAGTGCTTGGGCCACCGGGCAGAGTGGGTGAGGGGACTCTTTCTCAGAAGGAAGCAGGCCTGGTCTTTCCTGACCTCTCCTTCCTCCTGGAAACTTCAGGGACTTGGATGAGACTTACCTTGGCAAGATCAGGGGACCATGTGAAGCCAGAACAGGGACAATGGGCCAAGGGTGGGACAGTGCCTCTCTGTAAATCCCCCAACCAGATCACTTCGGTTCCCTCCCCCACCTACCAGGCCAAGAAAGGCCAAGTGTGAGTATGGTGGGTGGGGGTAGGCAGTCTGGCTAATGGCTGGGTCACATGGCAGGGCAGATGATGCGGGTTCAAATCCTGACTTGGTCTCTTGGCGGAAGCAAATCATGCAGTCCCTCTTTCCTCCCACCATCCTGGATTTGTTGGCACCTCTGATTTACCTGGGGATTTCTGTCCTGTAACCAGGATGGAGGGGGCCATTCTGCTGACACTGTTCAGAAGAGCAGGAATAGAGGGAATGATGCCCTCTTCCTGCACCCTCACCCTGAATCTGAAGCCAGGGGTTACAGGTTGCTGCCCTAGCAGGCAGGGAGGACTGGGGACACCCATGCTTCAGGGCCCTGCAGTTCCTGAGCAGGTGACCATCTGGCCTGGGTGCAGCTGTGTCCCTTGTGGCCTTGAGGCCACCCAGAAACCTTCATGGGTGGAGCATGAGGCAGCAGTCGAGGGGTTTGGCTGCAGGGGCAGGAAAGGTTCAGAAGTCCTAGGGAGAAATGGCCTCAACTACACATGTGTCTGAGGGCCCAGAGCCTGTCGAGCTGAATGTAAGAGTTATTATTTTTTATTTTTATTTTTTTATTATTTTATTTCAACCGCAAAGACATTCATGTCCCTTGATTGATCCAGAAGATGAATTCACCCAAGTAGGGCAGAGTTAGGGGACTGGAGGCAGCTAAGAAGCCTTTTCCTAGGAGGCTGGAGACCCACTTCCTGCGTGGCCTTGGGTAAGGCTCTTGACCTCTTGGGCCTCAGTTTGCTCATCAGGTTCTCGCTGGATGGATTTTCCTGGCAATGCCCCTTGGTGCTGGGCTCCGGGCCGAGTCCAGGCAGAGCCGCGTGCCCTCTGCACCCTTGCCACCCTGTCTGGATGCCCTGTAAGCACAGCGTGGAGAGCTGTGCTGCAGATCAAAGCCAGGCTGCTGCCTCCCAGAAAGGACTGAAGTAACACGGTGGTGGCACCAGCTTCCATGCCTGGGTAGCGGGGAGATATTAAAAGCCAGCACTAAAGCTCCCAAATGGCTTAACCAATTTCCAATTACCCTGGAAGACCAACACACTGAGGAGAGATGAAGCATGTCTCATTTTAGGGTTCTCCAGCAGCGCCTGAGGTCTGTGTTTCGGGAAGCCCCCGTGTCTGGGGTTGCCAAAGGCTCCAGCACCTGCTGTCGCCCTCCTTAGCCCACCAGCCCTCCTCTTCCTCCCTGCCTACATCCACCTGGCTCCACGTGGCCCAGCGAGTGGGAGCCTGCAGCCTGGGCATGCTGCTGCCCTCCGGCTCTGCAGGCTCCGTCTCCAGGTCCTTATCTGTAAAGTGGGAATGGCAATACCTGCTGCACAGGACTGTTCTGAAGCTTCAAAGAATTAATCCACATGACACAAACAGCACTGCCTGACATACAGTGAGACTACAAACACCATTAACAGTCATTTCCCTTCCACCCAGTTAAAGATCCCAGACTGCTGTTTTCTCTCCCTTTAGGCCCTACCCATCGCTTGGCCGGCCCCCCATCCTCTCCCTGCCTTCCCCTTCTCCTCCAGGAAGTTCCTTCCTGAATGGCCCTTGGAGCCTCCAGCTGCCTCTGATTTTCAAGGCCACTCATTCCATTCGGTCACATCTTCAGGGGCTGCTTCCCACTTGGCCGTGCAGAATCGGGGCCACAGAAGTGTGCTGCCTTTGCTGCTGCCTTGTCTCCCACCTTTTCTTACAGCACATCCACAGTGCAGTGCACACCTCTGCTCTTGTCATGGGGGAGATTCTGGGAAACTGGAATTACAATGCTTTGGTTACGAGTCTGGGTCTTCTGTCTATTTTTAGAATCTATATCTATATCTATATCTATATATCTATGTCTATATCTATATCTATATATATTCCCCCCCCCCAAAAAAACTGGGGATTGAACTCAGGTCCTTCCACTTGCCAGGGAAGTGCTTATTCCACTAAGCCATCTCCCCGGCCCTTAAATATTCTTTAAAAAAGTCCAAATTCTATTCCATCTTTACATGACAACCACAGCAATCTCTTCATGCTAGCCAGATGTACATTTCTCTTCTCTCCACCTGAAATATACCAGAATTTGAAAAATGAGGTGCTGGACCTGAGAATGCAAGATAGAGAAAGCTTCCTAAAGCGTGGCTGTTCTTGTCAGGCTGAAAACCTTGGGAGGGGTTAGCACTGGTGAAAGGGAAGGGGCCGGCAGCTGTGCCCCAGCTGTGGAGCAGGGCTTTTTGTGGCAGGACAGGACTATGGAGCTCTGTCCTGCTTCAGGAAGGTCAGAACTCTCTTTAGGCTTCCCAGAATATGCCCTTTCCGGAGGACAGGTGGGGAGGCGACCTGGTCATCTTGAAGTGAAGTTGAGGCCTGGCCCTGGGACCCTGGCTGCAGTGGGTGGGGCATCCAGGCTGCTACAGCTGACAGAGGAAGGAGGGCTCCGAGGGGCTCACTGCTGGCTCTGAGTGGGGACCAGGGAGAGCAGTTTATAATTCAGAGTTTGTGGTTGGGACTAAGACAAATGGCCACTTGGTCTGGTGGGGCCTTTAGGGCAGAGGCCTTTGTGCCCTGTGGTTCTGGGTAGATGGACTATCTTGATGACTTGTCCTCCACAGAAGCACAGACCCCATGCTCCCCTCCAGGCACCACCAACAATGTGCAGTTACGAAGCACTTCAGCGTGCCAGGTGCTGGCACCTCTCTCTCTGTGCCCCTGCCCAAGAGTGATGTAGGCTGTGGCTGGAAGCAGAGATTCTCCGAGAACTCAGAGCCAAGAAAGGGAGACAGACTGTCGCCCCTGCCCCAGAGGATCATCTCTTGCTCAGAACCAAGGAGCTCAGAGGTCCAGCCAGCCACGCCACCTCCCCATTCTTCAGATTGGTTGGGCAGTGGGGGGCCACTGTCAGACTGGTGCAGAGCTGGCCTTCCCTGCCTCCTCGGCAGCCCAGGGCCAGGGGGATCACAGGGTGGTGCTTGGCCTGTTTACCTTGCTTTCAGGGTAGTGCTTGGCCTGTTTACCTTGCTTTCTCCGCTGCACCGGCAGAGATCAGGGGTCCGTTTGTCTTGTCACCAGCCAGTCCTTGGCGCCTGTGCGATCCTGGCCTGCGGGAGAAGCTCAGCCAATATTTGTGCAGACAACGGACCACAGCGCTCAGCGGGCTGGCTCTGCCCCAGACCCTTGCACATCCGATTCGGTGGCACCAGGTGCCCATGTGGGAGTGCCAGCTGCAGTCTGGCAGCCAGGGTGGGGGTGGAAGATGCTCTTCAGCAAATGTACCCACCCACCCAGTGCCCCGAAGCCACCCACCTATTGACCCTGCCCAAGACAAACACCTGGAGCAGGAACAAATGACCCATTTTCACACTAAAGAAAAAGTGCAGGGCGCAAGGTGGGCTAGGGATGCGCGCTGAGGTACTGGCACTGCAAGGAGCTTGCTTTTGGTTTTAGGCCTGGCAGCCTCTCTTCTTGTGCAAGCTGGGGAACGGATAGAGGAAGGCGCTCCAGCTGACTTTGGGGATGGGGCGCTCAGGCGCCAGGCTTGAGTGCTGCAGAGAGCAGCACCCACGGGCATGGGGGTGGCCGGAGGGATGGTGGGTGTGGCGACCCGTGGGCTGGGGTGGCCGGGTCCGGCTGCCCCGGGTGTCCGGAGCGCTCTAGGCTGGCCGGTGGCTCGGCGCGGGGGGCGGGAGCGCGCAAAAGGGGTGGGGCCGCTAGGGGCGGGCGGTCGGGGGTGGAGCCCGGGCCGCAGCGCCAGCCGCTCTCTCCCAGCTGAAGCCTTCGCCGCCGCTGCCGCCGCCGCGCTAGGCTGGGGACGCGAGGCGGGCGCTCCGCTAGGCTCTTCGCCTGCGGCTGCCGCTCCCGCCAGCGCCCGGGCTGCGGTGCTCCGATCCCGGCTCCGCGGCGTCCTACGCCCTCTGGCCCCACTCCCAGGCCTGATCCCTGCCCTGACCAGAAGCCGTTCGGCTCTACCGCTCGGCTTGCGCCCGAGCCATGGAGAGGGGCCCGTGAGGGGCGCGGAGGCAGAGGTGGAGGCGCGGGCGGCCGAGCTGCAGGCGCGGCGGAGGATGTCTCCGGCGAGTCCGAGTCCGGACCCCAGGATGGAGCCGGTGCGGGGCGCTGCAGCCGCGGCTCCCGGCGCGGCCCCGACCAGGTAGCGGCCGGGCCCGGGGCGGGCGGCGGGGAGTCCGCCGCAGCCGCGGGAGGGCGCGGGCCCGGAGCCGCCCCTCGCCCGGGACTGGCGGGTGCGGAGGGCAGCGGGGCGGCGGAGCCTGATCACCCCCGCCCCATGGGGGAGGGTGGCAAACTTGAGGCGCACGGCGGCCCCGGGGTGTCCGGCTCTGCTCCTCTGCGGAGCCCGCTCGGCTGCCTCAGGCTCGCGGTCCTACAGCCCAGAGCTGCGCGGCGGCGAGACGCTGCTATCCCCGAGCCCGCTGTAACTTTCCCGGCCGGGCCTTGCCGAAGCGGGGGTTGCACCGCAGGCGGGGCGGGGGCTGCGCCGTGCTTCCTGCTCCCACCGGCCCTGCGCCCTCATCCACTGCGTTGCGATGCGCCGTCCCCTATGGGACCGAGGCTGTCGAATGATGCAGGACTCCCCGGGAAGCCTGGCAGCCCTCCGGCTAGCTCCTCTACGCGGGCATCAGGGAACTGCTTCTCCGGGCTCGGGGTACTCAGTGCCTGTCTTCGTGATGATAGCTCTGCCTGGGGCTAAAAGGCTAAGCCACTTGAGGACCGCACCAGAAGACCTCATGGTCTTCCCAGGGTGCATCTTAGGCCTGATTGCAGAAGCTGCATGTGCCCCCGCGCCCAACCCCAGGTCTTCTAGTTTCCAGGTTTGGGTCTCCACTCCAGGGCTGGTTTCCTTCTGCTGGACTTAAAAACTGCACCTAAGCAGAAGGCCCGTGGGAAGGACTCACCGCGGAACTTGCCATGGACAGAGTGGAGGCTGGGGCAGGGGAGACGGAGGTCCAGTCAAGGACAGAAATTCAGCCAGCATCTTCTGGAGGGCTGGCAGGAGCAGGGTGCAGAGAGACCTAGGATGGGGCAGGAGGCAGCACCTGGCTGGGAAGGCGTCGCTTTAGCAAGCTGAAGGGATTAGGAGACATCAGGGGCAAGCAGGTGGTCAGGTACCAGGGAGCTCTGGCTAGGCTCCCTGCGGGTGGGGCTAGCCCATCTCAGGCTGACCTTACCTGGGCTGGCAGTTCCTAGGCTCTGTCCTCAGCAGCCCGACACTTACAGGGAGCAGGATGACCCTGTTTCTTTTTCAAAGTGCTTTCACCACGGTGACTCACACATAGGATTCACCAGGGAGGTATCAAGCTTCCACCCTATTCCATTCCCCTCCCTCTTGGGTCTGTAGGGAGCTTCTGGGGAAAGGAGGGGGCAGGTTTGTCCTTGGGCCAGAGACCCTTCGTGAGGCCAGGAGCTGGCCCTGCCAACTTTCAAGGTCTGTGGCTGTCCCTGATATCTCTGATGGGGTGGGCGAGTGACCTGCAGCCAGGCCAGGCCATAGGACACCGTGGTGGGCAGGAGAGGGAAGGGGATCGTGAGTGGGAGGAAGCCTTTTCTAGTTATCTCCCAACCCTGGAGAGCTTTTCAATCAGACCCTGTTTCCCTGCACCTAGCACCCAGCTAACTCATCTCTAGACAGATCTGTCATCTGGGTTTCCCTCTTTGCTGAGTAGTTGCAATGCTCTTGGCTCAGGTTTCCTTCTCAGGGCTTGAAGTCCAGCTCCCTGGAAGACAGCTGCCCTTCAGGGGAGGGATATGGATCCCCCCTCCCCTCCCAGCCCTGCCCCAGAGCACTAGCCCAGAGGAAGTTTGGTGCTGAGAGTGCTGGTATTGGCTGTGTGTCAGGCTGCCCCGGTGGAGGGGTATCTTTCATCCACTGAGTCGGAGGGGGTCCAGGTGCCAGCCAGGTGCTTGTGGGGGCCAGGTCCAAGTCCCAGGCTCCCCGCGCCCATGCTGCATTGTCTTCCTCCCTTACACACTATGTGTCTCCCTTTACTTTCCCAACTCCACTCTGCATTGGTGTGGGGAGGGAGCATTTGATATTCATAATCTGGTTCAGAGAAGGTCCTGAAGCCCTGAGTCACTGTATAGTTTCCATGGAAACAGACTTGTTCGGTGGACTTGGTGTAGCGCGGCAGTGGTGGTAGGGGAGAAGGGAAACCTATAGTAAAGCCAGGCTCCACAAGTGTGGCAGCAGTTGGTGCAACTCCCTCCCTGGGTAGGGTAAGGGGTGGGCCAGGCTCTGGTCTCCCTGGGGGAGGGGCTGCCTCTCCCCACCCAGAAGGTCTGGCTTTTGGACCCACCTCGCAGGCAGCCTGCACCTTCTTCTGGCTAGGTGCTTCCCCTCAGTGCCTCAGTTTCCTTCTCTGTCAGACAGGAATTGTGAAAATATCTATCTCCTAGGGCAGTGAAGGTCAAATATGTTAATATGTGGATACACATACAACAGCATCAGAGTTAGCGCTCAGTGGGCGTGGAAGTTACCCATTAAGTCAGGGGACTGGTTCACCTAGGTCCCTCCCCTATCCCAGCAGGTGGTCCTGACATCTGCCTGGGCTGGGTCCTGGCAGCATCCTCCACCCCCTCCCGCTGGACATCACATCCATGTTTTCCCACAGAGCCTGTATTTCAGCTTTCCCAGGGCTGGCCCTCAGCTAGGCAGCCTTTGCTCTTGTTCAGAGCCCACCTATCCAGGACCCCGGTGGGAAGAAGCTCTCCAAGTCCAGACAGATGGGTGGCTTCCACTGGAGTCCCTGGGGAGGGTGGGTCACAGAGACCCTTAGAATTAGGACAGAGGGAAAGGGACAAATGAAGACCAGGCAGAGACAAGGTCCTCTTGACAGAGGAATGGGATTGGGTGGTGGAGGCCGCTTTCCCTTACTGGGGCAAGGCTGGTCCATCTGGCGTCTCTCTTGAGGATCAGTGAGAGAGGGCTACAAGCTTCCTCCCGTGCCCCTGGATGGGGCCTCTGCGGCTCACATCTGCCTGCATGCCCTTCAATCTGGGCAAATGTGGAGCTCTAGCCGCTGGGGCAGGGAAAACCCTTACCCCACAGTACCTGTCCCCAGCATCTCAGGGCATGGCCTGGGGAGATCTGGGGCAGCAGTGATAGCCTAGCCTGCTGTCCCTCCCTGCCATCCTGTGGCCCCAGCTCTGAGCTCCCAAAAGCCCCCCCTCCATCACTGCCAGCTGCCAGAGCAGTGAGGGCACCTCATTACCCCCTGGACTTCCTTTTATTTTGTAGATGGAAAAACTGAGATTCCTAGGCTTTGCCTGTTTGGCCAGAACGTAAGCTGGCTGTGGCCTCTCCCCCATCTGTGCCAGCCTTGGGGATGCCCTTCTCTTGCAGGGCTCTCCAGGCAGTTCTGGCTGCTGCCTGGTGGGTGACCCCCCTAAACGCGCACGCACACACACACACACACACACACACACACACACACACACACATGGGCTGGCTGTTCCCTGCCAAGGTTCTTCCCCCCACGTCTCTCTGGACCGCTTTGCCGTCCTCATTGCTGTTCACAACACCTTCCAATTTAATATCCTCTGCAAATTTCATTAGCGGACTGTTTACTCCCTCTCTCAGGATCATTAATGAAGATGTGAGATAAGATGTGACCCAGTGCTGCTCTTGGCAGCCCTGTCTTACACCCGGATCCTGCTCTCTAGCCCCTTCCCTTGGGAGTTGCCCCCTCCTGCCTTTAGGCCCCACGACAAGTGCTTAGGGCCAAGTCTGTTTGAATTAACTTTACGAGATTACTCGGGGTGCTGTATCAAATGCTTTGCTAAAAATCAAGATATATTGCCCTGCCTGCATTTCCTTCATCTACCAGTCTTGTAATTCTATCAAGAAAGCTATCAAGTTTGTCAGGCATGATTTGTTTTTTATAAATCCCCATGGTGTCGCATGGGGCACAGGGTTCCCACGTTTTCTAAATGTTTAGAGATTCCCCCTTGTGTTTGTGGCTTGATTAGAGCTGGAGGACTGGGCTAGGAATTATCTGGAAAGCTGTGTGCTTCCCGGGGATGAGGAGGAAGCAGCCCCAATGCTTCTCTGGTGTCTGTGGTGACAGTGAGTGGCTTTATACCTCTGCCCCACCCCCCAGGCCCTGCATTGTGCTGGGCTCTGAATGCTGGTGCCAGGACGGGTAGATGGCTCCCTGGTGCTGTCCTTCAAGGCTCCTGCAAGGCAGAGGACATGACGCACAAGTCTGTGGCCTCTGCCATTCTGGAGGTCTCATTAACTGAGCGACGACTGCAGACGAGTCACTTTGCTGGGATCTTTGTGTGCCCGATGTCCTCTGAGCCCAGGGAGTGGATGTGGCATCCCCTCCCCTTTGGCACTCAGACAGCAAAGCTGCCCAAGACTGTGGGTCTGGCTCTTACCATAGCCAGACACCTCTAGGCACAGGAGGGCTGGGGTGGCAGCCCTGGGCTTGCAGGAGATCGGAGTGGGGAAGGGAGGCGATGCTTGGAGGTGGAGGTAAAGTGTGGAGAGGCGAGGACCTCACACAGCACGGGCACCACCAGCTTCTGTTCTCTGCCCTGCCCTGTCTGAGCCTCTGGTGGGTGACGTGGTGGGACTGGGGCTGAAAGTCTGTGTTCTATCTGTAGAGCTGCGTGTCCCCTTGCCCACAAGCCTCGTGGGTGAATCTTCCTAGTGCTTATTACCCAGGGACACATGGGTGGCAGCCTGCTGCAGGCATGTCATTGGCACCACCAGCAGGCTGGCAATGAAGTCTAGGCCCTACTCCAGATGACTTCTAGCCAGGTGGTCATAGAGATCTTCTCGGGTAGCCTCCGGTTGGCATGGGATGGTGGCATTTCTGGGCTCCCTAGCCGTGAAGCCCCTCCAGCCTCGCTGTTCTTACCTAGCTCAGATGGGGCTCTGATGGGGAGGGGAGTGGTTGTTGGCTTCTGCTTATAGAAGCCTGCTGGCCCCAGGTTCACGCCTGTTCATGGTAATCTTCATTCTTGTCACTTGCAGGAAAGGTGAGTCCCCCAGAAGTAAGTGAGATGCCATAGTCCTTTCCACATGCCAGACAACTAGCAAGGGCCACAGGTGACATCTTAGGGGTCAGTCCTCAAGCATGGTTGGTAGCTACTGGGTGAGCTGCTATACAGTCAAGGTGGGCATTAGTGTGCTGGGGAGCCTGGTGGTCACCCTGGGCCTGGTGGCCCTGCCTCTCCTGTCTAGTATCCCGTGCTGGGTGATGTTCTTGCTCTTGTGGCCTGGGGTTTAAAACTCAGTGTTTAGGGCCAGCACCTGGGGGTGTTTAGAGCGGTGTTGGAATCCCAAACTGTTTGGATGAGTGTCCCCTACTCCCTAGGCTTCATGGGGAAAGGTGGCCACGCACTGGCATGAGGCAAACAGCCTAGGTGTGTGTCTGTACCTGCAGCCTGCTCCACCACTGTAAGATTCAGGGTCCCATCTCTCCTATATCCCCGGGGGCCAGGTGGGGCTTGTGCAGGTCGCTGGAGCCTGGAGACTTGGGAGTCAGGGACAGAGGGCCATGCACTTGCAGGCAGCACTGTCTGGGCTCAGCCCCTGTATGTGTTTTCTTCTTATCCCTGAAGCTGGGATCTGGCCTGGGGCCTCAGTACTATTCCCCTTCAGCTGTGGCTCCTGGTGGGTGCTGGGGTGGGGGTGGGGGAGGCAGGAAACCAGGACCTTTCCACCTAGCATGGGGCAGAAAAGTCCCGCCCACCGCAGGCCAGCCTGACAGGGAAGCAGCTTTGTGACTCATCCCCCCAGGAGCCAGGCACACTGGGGCCTTGTATTGGGGCTGGGAGGTGACTGACTGCAGGCCCAAGGCAGACCAGCACAGCATCTTTCTTTCCCTAAGCAAGCCAGGTCTCTGCAGGCAGGGCAGTGAGGGTCTCTAGCCACATGCCACATTGCACTCTGGTAGAGGAATCTGTGGTGCATCTTCAAACTCTTAACATTTCAGGGCAGGCCTGCCGCGGTGTGCCTGGTGCTGTTCTGAGCTTCAGGCATCACCATGTCCCTGTCCCACAGTGTCCCTGGGGAGGCCTGTGGCATGTCCTCCATTTCATTTGGGAACCACAGGCCTGCAGAGGTCAAGTGCTTTGCCAGGGTTTTCTGGCTGTGAAGCACCGGCAGAGAGGGTCACACCTAGGCTCTTCCCAGGGTACCTGGCCACCAGCCAGGCCAGGCTCCTCTAGTGTTTGTGGGTGGCATCTCAAGGAAGCTTGAGGTGTCAGGTGCCCCCAGGTCTTTACTTGTGGATACCAGAATGGCCAAGAGGCTGCCTGGTAGCTCTGTTGAGGGTGCAGATGTGGAGGATGTCCCAGAGCGTCCTTCAGTATGGTTGTCATGGAAACCATGGCAGTAAAGCTGTCCTCCCAGCAGGGTGCCTGTAAGAGATGCTGCGGAGTCCATGTGGGATTGGTGTGGCCCAGGGACTCTTGAAATTGTACTGCGCCACCCTGTTCGTATTGGTGTGGATCCTGTAGTGCCCATGGTTCAAGTGGAGGTGGTGTGACCCCAGAGAGGAGCGCTGCAGCCCCCATTGTCCAGAACCTGTGAGATTGCACTCCTGGATGGCTCTCACTGAAGGGTGCCCTAGGACACAGGGTGCTGCAGCTTGTCTGTGGTTTTATCAGATGTGGAATGTGGCTCAGCTGGCAGTGGCTCTGGAGAGCTCTTGGGAGAAATCTCATGCAACATAGTCAGGTGCCTCTTGAGCCAATAAACTCTAGTTTTTAGCTCATGAATCCTATGAAACTTGTAAATCTCTTTTCCCACTGACTGCCAGGAAGCTCTGACTCCTTTGTAGCCAACAGGCCATTGTTACCCCGTCCTTGTTTCTGCTTCCTTTAGACTTTTTTTTTGCCTCATTTGCATCACCTAATTTTCCTAAGGAAGAAAAAAATCTTGCTGTTTTAAATTTCTGAGCCTTAACTAAACAAATATCTGTGGTGATGGCTCCTGCAGACCCAGGATTAAGCATTGCCTCCTGCAGTCTCTGTCTGAGCCGACTCCTTCCCTGTCCAGTTCCCTGACCTTTACTCTGATTCTTGGCACCCTAGAGCCTTGGGACCCCTCCACTGGGGCTCCCGAGTCTGCTCAGAGTGACCACATTTGGTTTCCTTTTTCTCTGTTCTCCCTCCCCATCCCCTTGGAATTTCTGAGTTCAGGGAGGAGAGAGGAAAGGAACATGTCTCCACATTCAGAGGCAGCTGTTCCCCCACAGCTCCAGCTTCTGCCTTGTCCCAGGGTCTCCAGCCTGCTGCTGCCCCTCGCAGCCACCCAAGCTGGGAGAGCCAGCAGTAGGGAACTGGGGACACCTTGTAAATGGGGGAGGAGACAGCTCGTAGGCGTGCCCTGGGGACAGGAGAGGAAGGGCCCCACCCTGTCATCAGTCACCTCTCCAGCTCTTGTGTGAAGTGGCTTCAGTCTGCCTCGGAGGTAATGAGCTCGAAGGGAGCCAGAAGCCCCCAGGACCTGTCTCCCACTGC
>NDGM010994932.1:0-10021 GCA_002564305.1 Octomys mimax | reverse complement strand
ATTTGTTTATCAGTAAAATTATGGAAAAAATAAAAATAAAAAAATAAAAGTCTCATGTGCCCATAGATAGATTCTTTGTGAGTGAATTATGGGGTTCGTGGCTGACTGCTGTTAGGTGGGATCCATCCTGGGTCATCTCATCCTTTCCAGCCTCACCATTGACTCTGCTTTCAGGGTGCATTGAGTCAGTATATCTTCTCCGCCCTGGCCCTTCAACCACACCTTCTATGTTGGAGCCAGCCCACCATGTTGGTACCCCCCCCACATACCATGAGTCCAAATCCAGTAAGTCTCTTCTGCTCTAAGTTGTGGATGTCAGATATTTGGTCCCAGCCATCAGGAAAGTGTTGAAAGCAATAACCTAAAGGTAACTGACAGATAATTGATTGGGTGCCTAAGCAGGTCTTCATCTTTTCAGTCACAAATTTCACAGCAAATATTTCTGAGCACTGCACTAAGAACAAATTTGAAGGAAACACTGATCCTGCCTTCATGTTGCTCAGTATCTGTCTTGAGAGAGGGAACTAAAACAACACTAGACCAATGAAAAACAAAATTTCAAATCTAAGTTAAATTTTCTACCTCCTGGCCTGGTTGCTGTTTCTATCCACATCCCCAACAATCAACTGAGTTGTGCTCAGGAAGCTTTAAAAAATACTGTTTGTTTAAGCAATAATGGAAGTGAAACTCAAATACTCCAAAAATGGGCATGAAAGCAGTTGAATGGCCTTTGGAAAGTTCATCTATAAAGTAGAGGCTAGGTGGTTCGATCCCCAGATCCTCATGCCTTACCAGACCTGCCCTTAAGGCATCCTGAGCCAGTGGGGTGGGAGGAATCCTTCTGAACTTTTGGGGCCAGGGAGATAGCTCAGTACAATAAACGCCTGCCTAGAAAATGCAGGGTCCTCAGTTCAATCCCCAGTACTGCAAAAAAATAAAATTAAAATTAAAAAGTAGAGGCTAGAACCTTAATTACATTCTCAAAAGGAATGAAAGGAAGGAGAAAGAGGAAAGTAATACTATACAGCTTCTACTAAAGTGCCTGGCTCAAGACTCGCTTTGTGCTAGTGAGGCACGGTATAAAGAGCAGGCTACAGCACAAGGGTGCTGTTTCCACTGGAGGCCCTGGCAGTCACAGCCACTGAGCTAAACAGGTCCTCAGGCCTGAGAAATAAGACCCATGGGGATGCGGCGAATCAGGAAAGTGAATCCCACTCCAGAATGCAGGGCACCAGAAACCCAAAGCCCTGTTCCTAGAGCCAAGCAGCCACTTGACAGACAGGAAGGCAATTACTCCACACCCATCATATGTAAAAGAAAACCCTGAAGAGGAGCTTGGTCACCTCCCACCTAACTCATTTTACCAATCTTCAATAAAGACTCTCTCATCTGATGCAATCAGGAAAGTTAAATACAAAAGGTGACTTAAGCCGCAAATTATTGAAATACATATCTTAAATATATTATTTAAATGTCAGACTTAAAAGTGTATAGTCATGTGTCCACAGATGACATATAATCCAGCAGCAACTGACTAAACTTCCTCCAAGTTATTTCTATATCAACTGTTTTACAACTGATGATTTATGTTTCTTTAACTCAAAAAATATTATGACACTTGAAAAACAATATGATTGTGTAATCTCCTTTGATTTCTTACACTTTTATGTCACATTTCAGTTCTTTCCAAAACATTTCATTATTTTTTCAAGGGAAGAACTGTCCTTATATACCCATAATTTCTTCATTAAATATATTATAATCATGTTACAAATCTTTCTAGAAACAGATTTGAAAACAAAGCCAACTGACTCTTATAAATATATCTCAACTTCAGAAAGTAGAATAGTTTGGGCAAAATGCAGACAAAGCTACTCACAGGAAGTACTCAGAAAATTCCATGATCTGTGGATATCCACAAAGGACAGGGCAATCTCTATTTATCTGGTAAATCATCTTAGAGTTCCTATTTTATTTATATTCATAAAGCCATCATGAGTTTCACAGAGCTAGATTGCTAAACCCTTCTCCTCAACTCTGCAATGACTACATGTGGAGGAGAAACTTCTGTATTAATCTCTGAGGACTTTTGTAACAAATTACCACAAGCAGGATGTCTTAAAACAACAGAAGGGCCAGGGAGTTATCTCAGTAGTACGAACACCTGCCTGGCAAGCACAAGGTCCTCAGTTCAATCCCCAATAACAAAAAAAAAAAAAGAAAAAGAAATTGTTTTCTCACCATTTTTAAAGTCCAAAATCAAAGTGTCAGCAAGGCTATGATACCATCAAAGGCTCTAGAAGAGAACAGTTTCTTGTCTCTTTTAGCTTCTGAACCACCAGAAGTTACATATCTAAGACCTCACCTCCAAATAAGGTCACATTTTCAGGCTCCAGGTGGCAATGAATTTGTGGCAGAAACTACATTCTACTCTTCGACTAGCCCTCATCCCTGTGCCTCAAGCTTGTTGCTTCTTCTCTAGAAACCCAGGCATACAGCTGCTGAATGAATTTGTAAGGAAAACCTTTCAGAGGGCAATGCAAACAATGGGTAGGGTGTGACAGCTGAAGGGCTGAAGATATGGATTTTTGCCTGGAATAAAAGCTTTCAAGTAACTCAAGACACGGTAAGGAAATGCACTGCCTCTCTTTTACTAAAAGTGCCTAAGCAGACATACATCAATAGGAGACTGGCCTTCACAGTTCCTAAAGCACCTTCCAACTTTAAGATTTATTTCACTCTCTGATAGATTAAGTGATATATGACATTTGTTTTACCTTTTTCTCCAGCATGGACTCAAACATCATATTAGGTGAGGTGTTCTACACAGATGCTAACCACTTAATCCCCAGGAGGTGGTAGTGAAACCCTCATAAGAATCCACACAAACCAAGTAAAATAGTTTTTTGTTTGTTTGTTTTTGTTTGTTTTAAAAAAAAAAAAAGAAAAAAGAGGCTAGTTAGCAAATAATCAGTCTTCTTTTCTTGGACACACAGTACTTGCATTTCTCAGAGCCACCTGTTTGTTTAGAGGTGGTCATGTGACTGAATTGAAGGACTGGAATAGAGGGGAACATGATGTGTGACATTTCCAAGCCAAAGAAACCTACCAGGTTTGTGCCTCTCTTCTCCTTTCCCCTTCTCACATGCTGGAAATGGGGATAACACTCAACACATGCAACCTCCAAGCGGAAATAGTGAAAATCATAGCTTAGAAGAAGAAAAGTATATTGGCTATGGATATAGGTTGTGACTTCCCAAAGCTCAGATCTGCCTGAAAAACTTGGTATTTAATTTCTCTCATTAAAAATAAGTTTAATTTAACTAAATTAATTAATTTAATTAATTTAATTGGAACCCTATGGAGAAACCATGAGAAAATATTTTTGAGACTATTGGTATGCAACTATGAAAACCACACATTCAAGACAGTAAAAGACTGCACCTCTGAGCGACTGACTGCAGAAGAGAATTTGGGAGACTACAAAATACCATGAGTGAACATCAAATTTCTGTTCTGTTGGAACCATCACACATTTGGAAGACTCTGATACAGCAGCTAGCCCACCCTAAGTACTACGTCTTTATCTTACCCATGTTGCACATGGGAATAATGGGCTCAAAGAACCTAAACCCAAGGTCAAGACAGATGGTAAAGGTTACAGCACAGATTTGACATTTGTCTAACTCAGAACTCTGACTCTGTCCTATTTCTTCAACATCTGTTAGAAGCTTTCTTTTTCTTCTGTATGAGACCATTTCCAGTCTTATTTCCTGGAAAATGTGAAATGTAACCTCTAGGGTGAGGACTCAATTGGCACTATTTTTAGTTGTACTATTGTTATGCATTCAAAGTTGATGCTTTTCAGAAATCATAAGTTTTAGTTGATCTGGAGCAACTCCCTTGTAGTCAAACACATGCATTAATGAGAAATCAAGGGTAACATGGGGGAAACAAATTAGTAATTCTTTTGACAGACACCAAAACAAGATGCACCAGGTAGGGATGAAACCCATTAAAAATCAAGCACAGATGAGCAATTGTTAAAGAGCCATAGAATGTGGTTGCATACCTACTAGAAAACATCTAAGTTTTCCCAGCTGAAAATGTGGAGCCTGGTTGAGCATTTCATGAGAGATCTTATCAGAAATTATTCCAGAGCTCTTGCTCCTCTAAGCCCCTGCCTGTGTAAGATCACATTCCGCACAACAACATGCTTTATCCTAAAGTTATAAATCTATGGTTTTTCCATAGATATTTTACAGAATCTGCCATGTGGAAACACACTGTCCCCCCAAAGGTATTTTCATTCCCACAGAAGTCTTAAGGAGCTTTTCATGTTTTTTGTGTGTAGATGCACACATCTTTAAAGGCATGTACATCTTACAATCACCAAGTACAAAGGAATAGTAATAAAAGTTCTTGGCTAACGAAGTCCACTGTGACGATGGACGGAAATGGCACTGTTCAAATCTTTTTAATTCTCTGTACAAGTTTTACTGTATGTCCCTTTCTGATGGACTTAAGTACACAATTGAACAGCGCCATCCAGAGAATCTCTCTCTTTTGCTTCATTTTTATTACATTGCTACTTAAATAGGTTAATTTACTGCTCTGAGACTGAACTGCATCACATTCCAACCTGAAATACAGTAAACGTGGAAGGAAAATGGAACTATTGAATGCTAGGCGGAGATTATAAGCTGTTTTAGGTGAAGGTTGGGGAAGGAATTATTGCTTGTCTTTTACTCATGTGTATTTTAAAAGGTGCTACAGCTTTGGAACATATTTCCAGATGCAAAATTAACATCATAGAGAATCACCAGGCTCCCCATTTTTATATTTAATGTCAACTCTTCCATATGCTATGAGTAGCCTTATCTTTTAGCATTTACGAGATAAAGCTCTGTGTTAAAATTTCCAATTATTACCTGTCTGGTACAGTTGCAACAGGACCATATCAAGTATGTGAGTTTTACTTGGGAAATGTAATTACAGTTTGAAAAATAGTAGAAAATGCATTCCTATCACATCCTTAGTGGCAGTTTATGTGCTAAAAAGAAAAACGCTTAGGGCCTAATTCATAAGAGCTTTGCGCTTCATTTACATTTTTCTGTGCAGTGTACCTGGAAAAGAGCATAATGCATGTTTTGCAAGTAAAATATGCCATTTTGGGATTCATTCAACTTGCTTTCCATTGTTCTCATTGAGGGCCAGCCATTCTTTTCTACAACCTTAAAGGGCAACAGTAATGGGGTGGGTGGAAAGCCCTCAATATTAGCTAGAAGCAATTCCTAAAACTATTCTAAAGGTTATTTAGAAAATTTACAGCACTCTCTAGTAGTCGAATCTCTGAGCCCCTATTATGCACTTACTGTACAGTGTGTTTCTCAAGCCCTTTGTAGAGGGTATTGAACAAATTACAGGTCAATAGGGACATTGTTGAGAGCTGCTCAAAATTTACAAGATTTTGACCATTCCTCATCCAATCCATGTTTGTTTACTCAGTTTAGTGTTTCTAAAATGTGGCTTTCAGGATAGTGAGCATCAGAATCAGCTAAGCCTATTGTAAAGATACTGCTTCTCAGGATACTGATCCAAAAGTTTGGAGAGTAGAGACCTGGAACTTCAATTTTGCAAGCTACTTGGTAATTCTTGGGCCTCTCTCATGATGGGGAGCAACAGATGTAAAATGTTATCCCTGTGTTTCAGACCACAGACATTAGGAGGACGTTTACTGGCATGTGCAGCGGCATGTTCTCCTTCAGTAACCAGAGATTTTCTCCACTAAGTTTTCTAGCTGGTGTAAGATCAGCTATAGAAGCAGCCAAAATCGCATGTGCCAGAGATGGCAGCTTGGTCCCAGGCACAAACTTGTAACCTGCCAGGGTATAATCTACAGCATTTAATCTTTCTGTCTTCTTCCCAATCCCGACAGCTGTGTCCTAGGTCCTCCACAATTGCACGAAGAAAAGACCATGACCACAAAACATTTTTCACAGTATTCACTGATGCACTGAAAAATAAATATTGCAGACATGCACTAGATATTTATTCTACACATTGTCAACACTGCTGGGCCAACTTCCTTCCCTTGTTGAATCCAATGAATATTCTTGGTGCTTTAACATCATGTTGAGATCACCACAGCCTGGCAAGATTGGGGGCCCAACATCACAGTTCTAAGGCAGTTCCCTGCTTTCATAGAATGACAGATATAAGACATTTAATGAAAGAAGGACAAAAGCCCTGCCTGGTTCAGCTGAACCTATTCCATGCTTAATTGCAGAACATAGCTTTTTGTTGATTGATTAAAGAAAGAACTTACATAATAGAAATCACAATATCATTTGTATTAGTTTTCCCCTTCCTTCCTGGCACACAGGAAGATTACACTCCTGTGCTCAGGTGAACACACATGCTATGTGCCCCTCCCAGGGAGAAGCATTCTGTTCCTAGCATGGATGCAGCACAGCCCATCATTGCTGCCATCTCTGAGGAGGTGCCCACTTCTAGTAGTGAGTATTCACCAACTGCATCAAATGTTTCCTATGCCTATGAACCTAATGCGTGTACTAGTACACATCCATGTGTCTGTGTACATGCAATAAACCAGATCAGAGGATCCTAGACCTATACTCAGCAGAAAAATCATGATAACCAATGAACTCCTTGACAAAGAACATTTTATTTCCATGTTCTGGAATAGTATCTTTCTCCCAGTGGCCATGAAGTACTTTTTCAAGTCTGACTAGGCCTCTGACTCAGCAGAGATTATTTTGAGGACCAACTGAGATGGTGTACGCCAAAGCATTCTGTTTGTCACATAGAGCCATACAAATAGAAATTAGGCTCAACAAAGAGCCCTTTCAGATTGCTCTTGAGTTTTTTATGTAGATTGCTAAAGTAAGCACTCCATTTTCTTGCTTCCTATTGGAAGGTTTTTATTTTGATATTTAAAAGAGAATAAAACATTTTAGTACAAGGGAGGCATATCATAAAATCAGAGTTACAATTCACATTTTGCCACTAGTGTCTATATTTATTGGCATTCTTTTTTTTTTCAAGTTTTTTTTTTTTATCAAGTCCTGCTGAAAGTACTATAGAAAGGGTCGTGTGAAGTTAGGAAAGTAGAGAACGTGTTCCCTGAAGACTTCATTTCCACCATCTGTGCAATGCAATCGGCAGCTCCTAATGCTGTCCCCATTCCCACCACATCATTCTATGAGTAGGAGCACACCATGTCTGGTAAGGCTATCTTTGGGAAAAACTCTTAATAACAACAGAGTTCAGTTGGTATCTTTTGAAGATCCAATTTTTACTCTTGTAGGTGTCCTTGAATGCTTTGTTTTTCTTTTGAGAGGTAATAGAGATTAATTAAGCAATGTTGTCTGGATAAGGAAAGGTTAACAGGAATATTAAAATCCTTAATTCACTATTACGCATTCGAAAAAGAGGAGATTTTTCAGGCTTTTCTGAGACAGAAAAACCATTACACTGTTTTCTTCTATGTCAGTTTGCCCTAAAGGGACGCTGCTTCCTGAGCTTAATAAGGTTCCTATTTCTTCTCAGCCCTTACAGTCTATTAATTACGGTGGCGGGTGCTTAGAGACAGCGGCGCAATCACTTGTAAGATGATAGGAGCCCTCCTCATTCTGAGATGTTGGTTTTTGCCATCTAAAATTACCCAAATGAAACAGATGCTGCAAATGTGAGCCCTTATTAGAATGTTTTCTTTTCATTATCCAGCAGAAGGCTGTGCCCCACACACTCCAACCACATACAGAGGAAATCTCTGACTGGCTCTGTGACTCTGTCTCTAAATACCCGAGGAGCTCTGGTTTGAGTCACTGACACAACACAAAAAGCCACAGCAGAAGTAGGCCACTAAAATTCAAGAGTGGAACCTCCAGGTGTGCATACTCCCCAGGCTCCCAGCACATTATTTGGCCAAGTTCTCTGAGCTGTCTGTGCAGCCCAGAGCCTACTCACGCATAGAACTGCTTCAGCAGGAACTGGCAGAAACTGTCCTTTCAGCATGCTCTTAGCCCTCTACAGATTGTTTCTCAATAGTAGAACTTCCTTTTCTTTATAGCCAGTAAATTTCTTTGTGAGACAAAAGAGAGAAAGAAGAAAGCCAGGTAGAAACATACCCTGACAAATGGCACTGCCATTTCCCTTACTGCTTTCTCTAGTCTCCTGGTACCTATATTTCATATTCCCAAATTAATTCAACCAATACATACTGAATGTGTGCTACAGGAAAGCCCTTATTCTAGTTACAGAGGACACAGTAATGAAGTAGATAGACTCCCATGGGGCTGACACTCTGGTGAAAGGCAGACAGCTGAAGAAATAGATGTATCGGCTCATGTTGGGTAGACACACGCTTAGAAGGAAACAGAGTGGGAGAAAAGGCAAGAGAATGGACATGGTTTTCAGTGGGATAGTTAGGGGAAGCTGCACAAATGAGGCAAGCTGAACAAGAAAGAAACAGGAAGGCAGAAGGAAATGGCCCCAGGAGAATCTGAGAGGAGAGCCCCAGGCACTGAGAACAGCACAGCAGGGCGTGTATGAGAAAGCAAATGTACAGTATGAGCACAGCAAGGCTGAAGGGTGGCTGGACTGAAGGAGGAGGAGGAAGCTCCAAAAGGAAGCAGACAGTATCCTGGCATGGGGCTGGCAAGCCATGAGAAGCACAATGGTTTGGTTTTTTTTTTCAAACAAAACTGTCTATGAGAAATTCCTGGAAGGTTAGAGCAAGTGAATAGGCAATCTGATGTTCTTTTAGGATCCCTTTGATTAAGTGCAGTTTTATGCGGCAAACTGGGAACCAGGAGACCAATTGGAGATGGAGAGAGACACCACATTCTGACCAGGAAGTATGTGCCATCACCCTGTATCATGCGCACATCTCAGATCTGCGTCAGTCACTGCCAATTCCTTTCTTCTCAAGGTGGATAAGTGCCTGCTCATGCAAATGCAGTCAGGCTCAGGATAACTTGGCTTAAATCCCACCTCCATCTACCTTACCAGACCTGCCCTTAAGGCAGGCTGAGCTGGCCAAAAACAATCCCTCTCAAAGTGATGTCTACCTGTGCTGGGTAACCCTTCCAGTTTTAGATGTAGATGAAATTCTACATGAATGGGGCCAGGGAGATGGAACAAGTGCTTCCCTGGCAAGCTCAAGGGCCTGGGTTCAAGCCCCGAATCTGCAAAAAAAAAAAAAAAATTCTACATGAAGGGTCACAGAAACCTATGTTCCCAAGTGGCATGGTGGGATCCTATGACAACCCAAAAGTTCTGGGGACATTAATTCTCTATATGGTGAAGCTTAACAAAGGAGAAATGTGAGAAACAGATAAATAAAATTTCCTTCCTTTCTCTGCCCTGCCGACTACCCCCAAAACCAACTCTGCCTTTTAATTGTGTAAGAGACTTAACATACGAAGTAAAGAAGGCTTTGGGTGGCCATTTTTTATTTCTCATTACTACAATGATAAACTTGAAATAGGCCAACTTTATAAAGAAAAAAAATTTTACTTGTCTCAGAAGTTGGAAGTTAAAAGTCCAAATAATAAGGTACTGTCTCTGATAAGAGCCAGATGGCATACAGTAGGAACACACATTGGAGAAAGAGCTCACATCTTCAAATAGAAAACAAAAGAGGCTGAGATCCCACAATCCCTCCTTTCCACTCCCAGGACCTAAGACACTCCCCCTAGGTCCCACCTCCTAAAGATCTACCACCTCTCAGCACTACCACCCAAAGGTCCAAACTCCCAACCATGAACCTGTGGGAGACACTGAAATCACATCTGAGCTTATGAAAGAAGCAAGAGTAGTGTCAGCTTAGTGACAGTAAAGTGTATGAGATGTCTTTTCTTAATCCCTTATACTTTCTGAGGAAGTGGAAAGCAAGATCCCCAGATAAGGTCTTGCTTTATCTTGGTCTTACCCATCCAGCAGAAAAGTACAAAAATGAGGTATAAAAAGTAAAGCCATATTAATATGCTGAGCT
>NDGM010994924.1:0-12246 GCA_002564305.1 Octomys mimax | reverse complement strand
ATATATATATATATATATATATATATATATATATTCACCTTGTAAAGACACTCATGAAATAGGACTTTGGCTACTTCATAAAGCAGCAAGAATGGCAGAATGACTATCTTCAAAGCAAGGGGGAATAGTGTAAGGATTTAAAGGAAACGTGTCTTTTACTATAATATTTTTAATTTAATCATTGAGGCCTATTTGATGACATCTCATGAAATCATTCTGCTCTCCTCAGACACTACCTGAACCCGATAGTTATGAAGTTACCAATAACCAATAGCACATACCACTTACTCCTTCACGCAGCCATTGAACCAGCAAAGACTCCGCCATGATACAGGATGCTTGCCTTGCTGTGGGCCCTGGCGGGCGGGAGCGTCCCAGTGCCCAGTTCCTGGTGATTTGTCCTCTCTGGGGGCACAGTGAGGGAATGGTGTTTGGCCTTTTGTTCTAGGAGGATTCCAGCTTCAGCGTAAGATGAGGGGAATTCCCACAGAGCTTTGTCCAGCACTTAGGAAGGAGAGATAAGGCCAGGAGAGTACAAGCCTGAGTGGGTAGCGCTAAACTGTCCCCTTCCCTCCCTGAGTGTGAGGAGAAGTTAAGTCCCAGGACGAGAGGGTCAGGGATTGGCCTGTCAACCTTCAGGACAGGTTGCACTTTGGCCACCTAGAGCTACGAGAGAAGAGGCCAAAGGGTGATCGTTGCAGTAAAATACCTGGAAGAGAGCGTGGCTTTGCCAATTCTCCTCACGCGGCTGGGGATGGCCACCACATTGCCGAAGCCTGTGCCCGGACTCTGCAGTGTTCATCGCATTTCAAAGACAGCTGAGCGTCCTGGACGCAAGCAGCGATACATCCTTTGACGATTTTTCTTGAAAATAAGCTGAAATGATATGAAGAAATTCTTTCTAATTCTGAAGACAAAGATGGGCCGGAAGAAGCCGATGACCACAAACAGGAGAGGGAGGAGAAGGAGGCAAGTGTAGCACTCCTGGCACAATGTGGTCAATGTGAAGAGTGCAGCCGGCCCGCCTGCCATGCTCAGAGCCCAAGGTGGGCCTGGCAGCTCGCTTTCTCCTTTCCTTTTGGCAGTTTCTTTGCCGGCTATAGATTGAAGAAAATAGCAATAAGCATCTTTGGACCACAAACAGATGCGCTTGATAAAGAAAATGTCAGCAAAAATACTAAAGCAATGTGTCACAGCGGCTTTCTGACAGATAGAGGGAAAAGGTAAAAAATGTTCTATCATGTCCGACAAGGTGTTCTTTTTGAGATTTAAAGATCAGTGTGCAACTTTAAACATGTCTGTCACTTTGGCTGTGACTGCAGCTATCGGGGGCTTCACAAGAACTTTATCAGCTCGGCATAGGGGGAAAGAAAGAAACCCGCTCCCATTTATCTCCACTCGCTTCCCTTCAAAGCCAACAAATAAATTACAGTGTACATTTGATACAAATTGATTTCTTAACTCAAATAACAATGTTGTCCTCCCGGTCGGGCCATGTGTCACTCACTGGCGAGGCTGAGTGAAAGGCTCAATCCGTCTGGATGACAGAAATAGGCCTGACGCTTCTCACCGAGGAATGCTAATCATCGGGCTGGCCTGGCCTTTGTGGACCAGCCGCGATAAGGGGAATCAGGCCGCCCTGTCACTCGGCGCCAGCCCGGCAAGTGTTTGTTCCAGCGCACGTCCGGCCCGGAGTTGCCAGCTTATTTCATGTGGGAAAATAAGATCGGACTCTGTGGCCGAGATGCCCAGTGTTCTGCCGGCACTCGGGGCCCACGTGAAGGAGACATTGAATGTCCCGTGCTGATCGTATCAGCCACCGAAGAAATGAGATATTGGCAGGGGCTGTTGACTCGCTCCCAGCTGAGCGGGTTAATAAGGTGCGGGGGAGGCCACAGGCTAATTGGATTTGCCCGGCCTTGATAAACAGTGGCAGCACACTGCTCAGCAGTGCAGGCCCAGCGCTCGGCTTTGTTTGCATCACAGCCAGGAGGGGAGAAAGAGGCTGCTCTCCGACACCCGGGTGTCCTTGGGCTCCATCCCGGCCTTGCCCGGCTCTGCGTGGCACAGGTTTGGGCTCTCTGATGCCAATCCAAAGGGGTGTACCTACAGAACCCCCATCACAGTGCAGAGCCCCGAGATAGCTCAGCAGACTAAGTGCCTGCTTAGGCAAGTGAAGGGACTGGGGTTCGATCCCTGGCATCCCATGTAGTACCAGGTGTACTGAGCTGGTGACCAAGTCCAGGCATGATAGCCTACAATCCCAGCTCTGGGGAGGTAGAAAACAGGAGGATCACTACAAGTCTGAGCTGCATAGTAGACCCTGTACAAATAAATCAATAAATAAATAAGATATGAATACACAATGCAGAGCCCCCTGAGCACCCATCAGGCAGCGAGGGTTGGGTGGGGGCTTTGGTGGCCTTTCTCCAGATCTGTGTCCCATCTGTCTCTGGGGCAACCTGCCCATGCTGACTTCACCCATGCTGCCACGAGGGCTGTGTTCTTGCTGCTACTGTAGGTGGCTGGTCCCTTGTGCACACCCAGCCCACTGTGGACCTCGTGAAAGAGGCCTCCCCAGGGATGTTCTCATTCCTGGTCACCAGTGGGAGGACTGTTCTGGGTCACAGCACACCCTTAAATCATGAAGACACACAACACCCACCTCACTCCTTGTCCTGCCTCCTGGGGGTCCTATGCAAGGTTTAACACACATCCGCGCTGATATGGAACCTGAACTACAGAGTCCATGGGAGGCGCAGATGGCTTCTGGTGCAGGTCCTGATGAGGAACTATTATTCGATCAAATCAAGCGTGCTGGAAGTGAGAGCTGCTTTTTGATTTTATGTTGATGTAGACAGTGATATATGCCGAAAGGCATATGCTGATATTTATATACAGGTGCTTATGAAGTCTACATAGTTCGTGAGGCTTTCCGTGTGCAACCTCTGAATAACTTAGAAGCTGCCTTCCCCCTTCCAATGCATCCTCTTGTGTAAAGCTCCATCTCATCCTTAGGCTCTGAGGCCACGCTGGCTCTGGGAGAAAAAGTACAGGTCACCAAATGGCCAAGGGACAAAGCTGTGGAGTTTTGCAACATCTTTCCTTAAGTACTTGGAAGTGTTCTGCCTAACAGAGGTTGAACTCTTGACCATAAATGAAAAATTAAGGTTATGTAAGATTTCCTGAGTTGATACATCAGCTAAGATTTATGTCTTGTAGTCAATGTCATACTGATGTCTTTCTTTGTCCATGCTGAGTAGCCCTTCTGAAGGCTAACGCAGGCTGGGGCCTGCACTGGATATTTTATTTATTTATTTATTTATTTATTTATTTATTTTTGTACCAGTTATCAAACCAAACCATGCACTTGCCAGCCAGGCACTTATGCTGCTGAGCTGTATCCCTGGCCCTGCACTAGATTTCTTTTGTTTTAAAGTTTGATTTATTTATTTATTATTTGGTACAGGGTCTCGCTATGCACCTCAGATTTATAATAATCCTCCTGTCTCAGCCTCCCTGGTACTGGGATTACAGGTGTGTGCCACCATGGTGGTTTCGAGGCTGGCACGGAGTGCCCAAGGTTGCAGGCCTTGAGCAGTATGTGGTATTAGGGATCAAACTTGGGTCCTTGTGCTTGCCAGGCAGGTACTTAGATTGCTGAGCTATCTCCCAGGCCCTCCACCAGATTTGTACAAGGTCAGAAACTAGCAGGAGAGAACCTACCCTCCGCTGCACACCTTTCTTCTGTTCCCTGCTGGGTGCCCAGGCCAGGCCCCCTCAGCTAGTCCCATTGATCTCTGGAAGTTAGTCAAGACCTAGACTTAGGCCAGGGATTCAGGGATGCAGCAGATTCATCCTCCCCATCTTTGTGGTCCTGGTGGTTGTGGTGTAAGGGGACACTGGAGTCGCTGGTGGCAGCTGGACCACCTGCCAGTGAGCTGGGACCAGAGCTAAACCCCAGAAGCATCCACATGGGGAGGCTTTTGTGTGTCCAGGAAGATGAGCCAGGCAGGGAGAGCTCGAGGTTCTTGGGGTCTTGTGGTGAGCAGAGCTTGAGACTTCAGAGCCCATCTCATGATTTTTCTGGGGACACTTGGCTCCTGCCACTGCACTGCACACTTGTGTCACTCTGCAGGTCAGTTGCAGGCATGAAGCTCCATGAGGTGTGTGCCACACAGATTGTGAGGCCCTTCTCTGATTTGGGAGGTTGCTGATGGCTCTGGTGTCCTTGGCTCATAGACATGCCACCCTGCTCTAGGTCTGTGTCTTCCCAGCATGTGTCCCCATGTCTCTGTCCTTATCAGAGCTCAGTCACTGCCTTCCTCAGTGAGACCTGACTTTAGCAACCCTATTCTCAGATATGCTCTGTGCATTTCCAAAGGGCAGACTATTAGGACCCATTGGCCTGGGACACTGCGGAAGAGTCACCCATGCCTCCATGGATATAATCAACTCCTCTGTGGATCATAGGCAAGGAATTCACCATCTACCCGCTGTTGGGAATACTCTCTTCTTATGTGCAAGCTGGTACATAGGTAAAACAGGGACTCAGAGAGGTTGAGTGAGTGAAACAAAATCACACGGTGAGGAGCAATGGGGTGAGAATTCAAGGGCTGTAGAAGGCCCTACAGACTGCGCATGCGCAGCTCTCTATAGCCAGGAGGTACGGAAGCTGTGTACCTGCAGGAGAGGACTCTCTTTATATGCCTATGCCCTGGCACACTCCTGGGGCAGGCCTCATACTCGGGGTGGCTTTGAGGTTAGTGGAGGTTTATACATTTGAGCACATGAAAACAGATCTTGGGCAAAATCTTCCTTTCTTTCTTTTAGGGGCATTTGTTTAATTACCTATTGGAGGCGTTTTTGTCCCCAAAGCAATCACAGTACCAAATGTTCTGCTTATTGCCAGTGTCTGCTGCAAAAATGGAAAATCTTAAATCAAGCCTGCTCTCCTCAAAAGAGAAAGTCTGCCTAATAAAGTACAATAGCATAAAAAGTGTTCCACAGCAGAAAGGAGCCTGTTCAGTCAGGATAAATAAGGAAAAGAAAACAATTTAAACCAAACTTTGCTTCAAATGAAAATGCACGTTTATTTTTAAAGAAAGAAAAATCACCCCTCACTGTCAGTGTATGTCTGGGACGAAAGCCTCTGATATAAAATTGGCTAAGCCTTAAAATATTTTATGTATAATGATTTCTTCCTTTAACGGTTTGAGAGTTTTATTATCTTTGGAAACACATCAGCGCATTGTAGATGTGGAAGGCTGAATCCTGGGTTCAGTGGAGAGGATTTCAGTAACATAATTACAGTGTCATAGCAAATCAACCTGCCCTTCTCCTTGAATTACACTATGGGTGCCGAGTGACCTTCTAAGAATTTGGTAGAATCCATCTCAGTCCACAGGGGTGCAACGGATCCTGGGGCTTAAACAACAGACCCTGTTTTCCTTTCCTTGTGGTTCTGGATGCTGGAGCGTCCAAGATCAAGGTTGTGGCCGGGCTTGGCTTCCACTGACGCCTCCCTTTCTGGTTCACAGACAACCACCTTGCCCTGTATCCTCATGGGAGAGAAAGAGCTGGGTTGTCACCAACAGTCCTGGTTAGGACTTCATGCTCCTTAGTGATGTCTTTGCTCCTTCCTTCCACGCAGTCATTCCGGGGGATCAGGGTTCAGTGTATGCATTGTAGGGGACATGGCTCACCCTTTCCACATCTTGGTTATTGTCTGAACACACATGCTTCCATGCCTACAGGCCAGGGATGCTTCTATTGTTAAGGTCACTTAAAAACCATATTTTCCAACCTTTTTCACAGAGGTCTCCATACTGTTGGGTACAGTCTGAGGCAACTATGGGAGTTTTAGAAAGTTCCATGTAGGTCAACTACAATGAAAGTGCTCTCAACATGGGATGTGCTTCTAAGAGATACATTATCTTCTCCACCAAGTGAGCAACGAGGCAAACAAAAAACCTCTTTCCAAATCCTATCTTGGGCACTGCACGGATAGCCTCATCACCTGCCCTCCTAACCCTAAAGTCTGGGGTGTCCACAAGGTGCTCACTTTTTATAATAAATGGAATACTATTTTTGGTCATTTTTACCAAATATTTTACATTATTTTTTCTTTATCTACAATGCCACTGGTTCAACTAAGTGTATTTCAGCACCATTGAACCCAAATATAAAGGAAATTATAACACAAATGCTCAGTTGTAAACATATTCTCACCATGTGCATTAGTTAGCTCTCAGGTCACAGGGACCTGACCCACAATTTCAAGGAGGAGAGGCTTACTTGGCTCATGGTCTCAAAGGGTCCAGTCCATGGTCACCACTTCAAGGTAGAAGCATCATGGTGGATGGACATGGTGGGACAAAGTGAGGACCCATGTGAGGAAGGGGTGAGGGACTTGATTCATCCCCAGGGCCACCCTTGTTGGACCTACCCAGACATACCCAAGGGCCTGAAGCCAATCAAGCTGGCACGGTCAAGTTTAACCACCCTGCCATGATACCATGTTGTACTTCAGAGCTGCATCTTACAGCCTGTGAGGCTTTCACACATTTTCCTATAGGAGTCTTCACTGTGCACCATGAAGAAGTCCTCACTGTTATCTCCCTATGGAGGGGAACCAGCAGGGACAGAGTGTGGCCAGGAGCTACTCTGAGAGTGGGGAGCAGTTCCTCAGGCATTGCAATTCTAAAAAAGGAATACATTGGTGTTGGGACTAAGTTTACCATTTCATTCTCAGTTTGATTTCAAACTGTGTTTTCCTCATAGACAAAAGATCAATGTTCTAAGGACAAATATAATGATTGTAGTATTTTTACTCTTTAACACAGTTGTCATGATCAGCAAATGTGCCACATTTGCCACAATTTGAAGAGTAACTTTTCATCCCGTATTTCTACAAGATCAATTTGTGGCCCTATAATCCCAGTGGTTAGGAGGAAGCAATACCTGAGCTGTCAGTCACTGCTTTATCCTGCATGGACAGTGCTTCTTTTCCCTGACTTGAAAAAGAGACACGGATGATGCCGTTACCCTTTCTAGGTTAAATAGGAAATTGAATGGGCTAGAAAGTGCAAAGGATCAGAGGCCTGCCCAGCTCATGCCCTGAGCCCTGATGCTGCTGAAACTATGGCACAGGTGAAATAAAGACAGCTGCACCTGTCCTGCTCACCGGACCGTCCCCATGTGTGAGTTGTTGGATGACAGCCCTACGGGGCAGAGGCTGGGGTGGAGAAGCTCTCCAGAACAAGCATGGATGTGACTGCCTCCTGGGTGGACTCATGTCACCATCACCCTGTGATGAGAATGGAAACCTCGAGGGTGCTCAGCATGCAGTCCTGGACTCGATGCCCAGGTTCCCTCTCAGGCCACAGCCACCAAGAAAGGCAGTGACTCAGTGTCCTTGGGGCATTGCCTGCTTTGAGGATGAAAACTGAGATTCACCGCAAGGACAGCTGCTAGCTTTCGCAACACAATTCCTCTGCACCCTTCTGTTTGGCAGGGAAACACATCACATCAGCCACCCATGGGGGCTGCCATGACTTTTAAATGGAGTTAAAGAGAATACCATTAGTCCTTCCCAAACTTTTTTTGGTCCATCTTTGTGGCAAACAGAAGAGATGATCTCTGCTTTTTTGGTCATCACATTGAGCCTTACTATAGCTGTCAAAAAACGTGAGCTGAGCGTAAAGCCTGAGGTGCTGAGAAATTGTCAGCACCACATTTCCTTCATCATTGTTCTTTTCTCTGAGCATGATGCTCTGGTGCCATCTCTGGAAAGCATTACATCACATGTTTGCAAAGTTTTCTTTTCTCAACTTTCTTGGTTAAAGGAAATGAAGTGCCAGTGAGCCTACTGACCCCATTTGCTCAGGAGAAACAAATGATGTGTTCTCCGCTGCTGCAACCAGGGCTTCAGGAAGCTGCCTCCGTCAGCATGTGGTAGCCAAGGGAAACACTAAGGCTTCTCGCGAGAGATAAAATTAATTATCCCTATTTGCCACATATACAATATTTTAGGCATTAAGTACACCATTAATATATACAAACACTCAATGTTGTACAGTGTTTTATTAAATTCACTTATCTTGCCCTTTCACTTTATTATTGAATTAAACCTTAAAAAGCAACACTAACATATCTTGTGTCAGATAATTGCATTTCTTTTCTTTGTTTTTCTCCTCTCAGAAACATAGTGCACTCATAGGATATCCCAAACAGGTAATTCATATTCAAGTTCATACTAAAATTAATTGAGTACCTACCCCATACCAGACAAGGCATTACTTCATTAATGAAGGGATTATTTATCAAACCCCAGTTTTGTACTGAAGCATGGGGAAAGGAGGTGGCCTTGCTTAGATGACAGTGCAGATAGAGGTGGATACAACACACCAAATAAGCTCTGAGTTCATGAGAAGGACACTGTTGTACACACCATGCATCTCCTTTATCTGTTGTGGAAGAGAGCTAGGAATTTAAAAAGTACATGGGAAAGGATTATTATGTATAGCTCAGCATCCCAAAAGTACGTGTCATTTAATCTTCATTGTCAACTTTGGTGCACTGGGGACTCCCGGGGAGGCCAGGGATCATGGGAATGCTCAATTCACCACTAGATTAATCCTCTGATGTGGAGAGCTAAACACATTCTTAGGAGGTGGGGCCCAGTTGAGGGGTAGCATGCCATGCCTTTAGAGTTATGTCCCTTGTGGGCTCCCTTCCTCTGTTTTCGGCCTCTATTCTACTGTGAAAAGAACAGCTTTGCTTTACCATGCCCTTCCACCGTCATGTTCCTGCCTTGGTTCTTGCCTACCAATAGGCTGAAGCCTCTGGGGCCATGATCCAAATAAAGCCTTTTCTTCTTTAGGCTGTGAGTGTTGGGAATTTTGGTTCAGCAATGGAAAATCTGACAAAAACAACACTGAACCCATTCTAGAAGTAGACAAAGGATTTAAATTTACACTTATCCAAAGAAGATACACAAATAGTCATGGAAAGATAGTCAGACATCACTAAGCATTGGCCACATGCAAATTAAAGGCACAGTGCAATGTTACTTCACACTCATTGGGCAGCCCATAACCAAAAAAAGATTAGAACACAAGCATTGGTAAAGACATACAGAAATTTGAACCGATGTGCATTGTGGGTGGGAATGTCAAATGAGGCATCCACTAAGGAAAACATCTCCAGTGGTTCCCTTGGAAGCTCAACATCATTTAGTGTACAAGCCAGCAGCTCTACTCCTGTGGAACCCAGACCCAAAGGGCTGAAAGCAGGAACTCCAGCAGAAATGTGTAGATCTCGGGCTGTTGCAGCATCATCCACAAGAGTTGAAGAAGCAGCAACAGATGAATAAATAAAATGTGGTGCATGCATACAGTGGAATATTATTCTGCGTTGAAACAGAAGGGAATACTGACACAGGATACAAGATGCATACACCCGGTGGGCCTCACGGCAAGTGAAGCCGGGCAGACACCAGGACAAACGCTGTGCTGCTAATAGTAGGAAGCTTCTAGGGAAGGTCAGATTTTGAAGATGCACAGAGGATTGGGGTTCCCAGAGGTGGAGAGATAGGTGGGAGTTAGCATTTCATGGGTACAGTGATGCTTGGGTTGGCGAGAAGGAGAAGGGCCAGGGGAGGGCAGGAAGCGGTGACCGCGGCAGGACACTATGGTCGTCCTGAATGCCACTGGGGGATTCACTCAACTGATAGATCAAGTGGAAATTGTCACGTCATGCCTGTCTTGCCCCAAACACTATTATTTCGATCCAAACTCTTCCTGCCACTATTGGAGGAAAATTCTGGAGAAAAAGTGCACAATGCAAAAGGTTGAGAAACTCCTTTCAGATTTATGGATCTCCTCCAAACCAATGTAGGAAAATAAAACTGTGAATTATTTAGTTGTCTATTGAAATGACAGTTTAAATGGTCTGAGTAAATATCAGTGATGCGAAGTATAAAGATTCTAGTGGGATCACCTGCAAACTGGTCCCGTGAGAAGGAATTAGTGCAACTCCACCACCATGATCGTAACTAGTAATGGGCCGGCTCTCCCTAGGGCTCCCTCCAGCACCGGCTTTTCCTCACAGGAAAGGCTGTTTTATTTCACAGCTCCAGTTGGCTTTCCTTGTGTTTCTTTCTCTTTTTCACCTTCTAAGTGCTTGAGTGGCTGCTTCCTCCACGAGGGCATTCCAGAAGCGGATGTAACTATGATGTGCCGAGGGCCACCCAGGCCACCTTCTTCCCTAGACAGACACTGTCTGTCCTGGATGCTCTGATGGTGGGGACAGTGACCACCTATTCTGTGCTCACTTATCTCAAAACAAAGCATCTGCAGGGGAGTCTCTCCCACATAGAGCAAGGGATAAAGAGGTCATGTTGTCAGAACAGCAGGGTAGAGGACAGTGCTGAGCTGTGTGGTCCTTGCCATCTTCTTCCTGCCTCACCTTTAATCTGGATGGAATCAGAGGTGACACTCGCCACTGAATCACAGCAGGAGTGTGTCGTGCGGTGATTCAGCATAAAGTCTTAAAGCCAGTGACAATGAACCTTTCAGAGTTTGCAGTGATAACAAATGGCCTACCATGGCATGCCTGCCCACGGTGGCTACCACTGAATTAAGCTAAACTCCCTCTAGGAAAGAGCCACAGAAATCTATGGACCTTCAGCTCAGACTTGGGTCTCTTTGGTGACACTTCCTTGGTGATGAGAGATCAGGAGGAAGGAGAGAGACGCCACAAGAGAATGTGAGAGATGCCCTGCATGGACATCGAGAGAAGGGACATTTGGCTGTTGGTGGGAAATCAAAAAGCCTTGGCCTGGTGACGTTTAAATTGTGGGGAAAGTTGCCAGTGAAGGGGCAGTGATGGAGATGGCAGAGGATGGTGGGTAATGGGGAGACCAGCAAAGGCTGCTTATCCACAGGCCTCTTCTACAGTGGTTATGGCCAGTTCTCCCCTCAAGTGAGGGCTCAATGGATACAGGAGGGGTTTTTGCATTTTTTTTTTCTGTTAGTCCATGTCTGCTGTAGTGATAGATCATGTCCCTTGCAGGGAGTTGGTGCATGCGCAGAACAACTTCACTCTTCCCACCTCCTATCCCTGCCCTCCCTCTTCTTGCCTCTGCCTTGGTCCCCACTTGCCTTTAGCATTAAAATCTTCCTCCCTATTTCCTATTATTTATCTTTTATTTCGCTTTTTAATTTTAATGCATTGGGGCTGGTGAGATTGCTCAGCAGACTAAGCACTTGCTTTGGCAAACGCAAGGACTGGGGTTCAATCCTTGTCCCTCATGCCCCGCTGGTCCTGTCCCCAGGGTGCAGTGGGCTATTGCCCGAGTCTGGGTGTCATGGTGCATGCCTGTAATCTCAGCACAGAGGAGGCTGAAAACAGGAAGATCCCTACAAGTCCGAGCTGCATAGTGAGACTCTGTACCAAATACATAAATGAAAATAAATAATTCTGATATATTTGTACTTTGGTTTTCTCATATATGAAAACCATGCAATGTTTAAGCTTACTGTCTGATTCATTTTACTGAACATTATAATCTCAAGGTGCATCCATTTCTCTATAAATGATCCAAATTGATCCTTCTTTATAACACAATAGTACACTGTTGTGTATAAATAGCATATTTTCTTCATCCATTCATAAACTGATGGACAGATAAGACACTAAAAGACCATCCTGGATAGGCAGAACCCATATTGCCAAAATATAACCCATATTGCCGAGAAACAGGTACAATGCGAGATATTTAGCTGTATATGAATTTACAGATTGGCTCATGATGCTGCCCATAGAGCTGTGTTGGAAGCCACTGAAGCTGAAATTGACCCTCTGTGGGAGGGCAGGATGAGGCCCCATTGCCTAAAGCAGTCAGGGTACCTCAGTCTTAAGAAAAACATCCTGCCTGGACTTTGTGAGCTATTGGTCGCTAGGCAATCTTGTGTCTTGCTTCTTCGTAAAAGTAGAAATAAAGGCCCTTAGGATTGTTCGTTGCTCATCTCGCCAACCAGGCAGGTGCGTCACCACCTACCTAGCCCAGCTCTTTTCTTCTTGTCTACCTTTCCTCATCCCTGACACCATTTTCTCCCTGAGGACAACAATCACACTTAAAGACCAACAGATGCCTACAAGGCTGGTGAGGAAGAGTGGGAAAAGCCAGACTGTGACTGACTGGTGATCCGACAGAAACCCAAGTCAGAATTCACGGACATC
>NDGM010994918.1:0-10300 GCA_002564305.1 Octomys mimax | reverse complement strand
TATATATATATATTCAGCATCAGTTCAAATAAGTAGCCCTCATAATCTCCTCAGTGTCATGGCAGATCAAAGGCAGACTAAGCCTGAGATTATTTATGCTATGTAGACCCACTTAACAATGGGGCTAGAAAGCATGGAAGCTCTCAGTGAGTGGTAGCTACTCAGTGAATGTGGGCTGAATCAACATGTACATGAAGAAATGGATAGAATGAATGATAAGGTGAGAATTTTAAAAAAAATTTGTTTGCAAATTTGAGGACTTATGAAGACCTTGTGTTGAAATGATATAATAGGTAGCTATTAGTTATCTGCTTACAATCAGCCAACTTAAATTCGAAGTACATAAAATTCATCCAGCCCCCACAAAAACCGTGTAAATATAGAGCGCTGGCTTTCCTTTCAACAGATTAGGAAAACAGATTTGAAGTAGCCTCGGTCACTTTCCCAAGGCCATGTGGTGGGGCAGTTTACTTCTGAGGCTGCACTTGTCTCCAAAGTCCTGCAACCCAAGGAGATGTTGTTCAAGAAAAACTGCTTGCATTTCAGCAGGGACAACCTACAGTCAGTATAGAAATCAAATACCATCAAGACAGATTATCCAGAGAGTGTTAAATACAGTTGGTGTCATTCTCATGAGTTGTGTTGATCAGCTTTCCCACTTTTAACATGCTACATGACATGAAAAATTAAGTGAGAAGTTTTAATCAGCTCATAGTTTTGGTCAATAGTTGGTTGGCTCTGAAACAAAAATGTCATGCTGGAAGTGGAGTGGTGAAAGTATGATGGAATGGAGGGATGAAGAATCATACGTAGTGCCTGTAGTGGTTGATGATTGTGTCAACTTGAGAAGGTAAAAGCTTAACTAAATTGGTTCACAATAAGACAGCTAAGGGTGTGAAGGCCCCACCCTAGAGTGATTCATCACTCAAAGGATGTAAAAGGGAATTGAGGAAGGATGGAGTGTTCCGCTTTGTCTGAGAAGCTCAGGTCTTCACAGTCAGCTTGGCTCCTAGCACAGACTCTTCGGCCTCTGCCTTGGATCTTTAAGCCTTTTTCTGATCTTTAAGACTCATCAGCCTTCCATCAGGGACCCATCAGCCTCCTGATATGGACTTGTGCAGAACACTGTAGTGAGTTCCACATATTAGACTAAATCCTTCAATCTCCAGTGTGCAGACACCCTCAGCATGCTTCCTCATCTAACTCTGTGGCTGACTGCTGTAAGCCAAGCTTGTAACTTTTGATGCATTTTTACATATTGTGTTATATCTATTCCTGAAGTAAAACCCTCACTGATACAGTGCCCAAAGTCATGCCTACATAAATCATGTGGACACCCAGAAGTGTACTCTACCAATCCCCTGTGTCAACCCCAAATCCAATCAAATTGAACCTCTACTATAAGCACAGGGCTTATAGAGGATACAAACATGAAAAGATACAGTTGCATTTGAACTATTAAAGGCATGCAGTCACCAAAGTTCTTTCTTATTCTGACAGAAAATCTACTGTATTTTTTCCTGAACACATCTATGATAGATAACTGTTGCATCAACTTGACTAAGAAACACCCAACTAAGTTGAATCAGCGTCATTCTGAGTGTGATTGAAGGACTTCACTGAAAACAGAATACCCACCCTGAGTGTGGGTCACTACCACCAACAGGCTTGCCAATAGGCTTGCCACTGCAATGGATTAAGAAGAAAAGGAACAGGGAAAGAACACTTCTGTTTCATTGGAGGAACAGTCACTTTCATTTGGCATCCTGCCTTTCATTTCAGACATTTTAGCTTTCCACTGAAGACCTTTCAGCCCCCTCTATGGGGTCACACAGGACATTATAGTGAGCTCCTGGCCTGCGACTGGATCCTGCAGATCTTAAGCACATAGGAAGGCTCTTTTCACTTTTCCATCCCTGACTCCGGGTGGTCACTGTAAGCCAAGTTTGTCAAATCTTATACATATTTGTATGGCTTGCATTAAATCTATTTCTCTAGTAAGTACTGAGTGGTGCAGCATCTTCCAGGAATGTCTTTAGTACTTTTCATTTGTAAGTAAACATATACTTCACAAATCTTCAAAAATGAAATCAAGACATTTTTCTCTCATCAAGATATAGACACATGAATTTCCAGCTAGAGAGTGAGGCAATGATAATACTTACTTCAAATGTGCATTTAGACCTTAATATTAGCTGAACTGCTATATCCTGCAGGGTGGCTATACCATGGCCTATCATTCATGATTTCTGTTTAGACAATTATAATATTATGAAGAAACTAGCTCAGTCTGCTTTATTTAAAAGAAATTAAGGTTTCTATTATCAAGAAATTCACCCAGAAGATGTGCACAATTCAGAACTCTAATCCATGGTGTCTGACCATTAATTCAGCTTTTCTCCCTATCATACCATGCTGCTTTGTTAAAAAAAAAAAACCTAAGACATTTTGCATCTGTTCAAAATGTGTTATCTCCCTATGACTTTATCCAATAATGTCAGAATGGAATCATACAGAGCAAATAACGAAATCAGCTTTGCGATCCCCACACATTTAAAAGGAATGAGTCCTTATATAATCAGATCAAGGCTGATGTATATAAAGTTCACATTTATAAACACTATTTGGCTCTTTAAAAGTCACAGTAGAAAAGACATATCAATTCTTTTATGTTCTGTGAGCTGTCAGAGCGCATTAAGCATCATTATCTTCTTGAATAACACAGGTCTATGTTGGATAGCTTACTTTATTTCAGTCCCTAAAATTTATCATATGCTCTGTTTGACACTACTTTGAAATATATCATCTGATATTCAAATATGTGGATTTCATTCTTATTTCATAGATGAATAAATCAAAACTCAAATAAATTAGGTCATTTTTTTAGGTGATACCATTAAGAAATGCAGGTCCAGTTATCAATGTCAATCTGACTCCAAACAATATTTATGAAACTACAAAGAATCATTCTCATGAATAGAGTACCACAAGTATCAGATCTTTGATAATTTGCAATGTAAAGAATATTCTGTTGCTTTTCTATCAAAAACATAAATTATGCATGCAGCTCTATAATAATGGTCTATCAGGCATAGTAGTCATGAATGGATAAAAAGAGAACAATTATCCAATTGTGAAGTGTTTGCTATTTGTTAAAGTTATATTTATGTATTTGAAACTTTTACAATGTGATCTAAAGAGTCCTATATTTAATTTCTAATCCTTCTAATTTAGAATTTGACCTTATTTGTATATGGCATCTTTAGCAAAATTAACACTGTGGGTTCTAATGTAGCATATAATAGAGCATATTAAAGACAGAAAAGTATGCAAGAGAAAGCTGAGTGGTTGGGAGTTAGGGTCAGGTGTCTAAATTCTGCAAGGAAGAGGGATAACTTAGAAAACCATCAGAAGCTGGAAGACTTTCGCAGAGCAGATTCTCACAGTCTCTGAAGTTGTACACTCTGATGACACCTTGGCCTTAGGCCTCCAGCTTCCTCAACTGTGGCACGGGAGTTTCTGTTGCTTGACCTAACAGTTTTTTATTCCTTCCTTACCACTGTCTCAAAAAACAAATGCAAATACTATGTGATGAGATTTGGAATGTACTGAGCTTTCTAGTAAGTGTAGGATAAATTAATAGTCCTTATGTCAGATTGCAGATCCAGACAATGTTATTAAAAGTAGCTTACATGTATATAAATAAATGTACACAGTATTAAAATAACAATGCTTTTAACATGCTTAGCATAGAGAGTCACAACAAAGGTGCTGTTCTGTAAATGCACATGCCATCCCTAAGTGAGGGAGGGGTACATATTAGGTTAGTATGTGCTGAGATATCTCCTTGGATATCAATAAAAGACCTCAAGAATCAGTAAAAAATTAGTTATTTAGCAAACGTACACTCTTATTTTTCTGATTTGTGCATAGAAGTTGTACTTACAGTTCTTATAGTTGACTTTAAATTTTGCAGAATCTATGAATTTACTTATAAAGTAAACTTATAGTCAGTGTTGGGCCATAAAATGTTTTATACTCTTATTCGTAAGTTGTTCTTTCTACATTCTAAGATTAATCCATTAATTTAAAGTTTTATAATGAAACATACATTAAAGACAGCATCCTGCAAGAGTTTTCTGTGCTACAGTTCATAATGGAATGACATGAATATAATCAACATACGTCGCTGAGCTCAAAGCACTTGCCTGGCAATTGGTATAGCATGGTAATGGGAGTTTAAACAAATAATGATGTGAGACAAGCCTAAATATGTATCCATGGACTCTGTAGTTTAGAAATGACTTGGACCTCTTCACAGTTAGAATAGGTTGACCTATCTCTGCTTCCTTTTCAAGGTGTGATTGTTGTTTTTATTTTATAAATATGGTTCTTCTCAACTGTAGTTCTTGGAAAATAAAACTGAAGCTCTAGCTTTTTACTTCTATTCTTAAGTAAAAAGATATTCTACCACTAGTTGTTAATTTTCTTGGCCCTGCCAAGACTCATCGTTGATTATGATGACATTAACCATACTTCTTTGTTTCCATGCTATCTAGGAGAATCATGAGAATGAAAATGGATCTTGACAACAAATATTCAGAGCTTTACAAATCAGAGTTGTCACCTAGGGTGCAAAACATTAATAAGAAGAAAGAACATAATAGACACAGCATGCTCATGAGAGAAAATAAACAAAAGCAGTGTGAATGAGGTAGAGTTCAGACATGGACCATCTTAGCAAGAGCACCTGAGGTGGGAAGAAGAGCATGGTAGAGATAAGATTAAAGATTTTTTTCCCCACCTTAACTGCTTGGGCACACCTCCCTTATTATTTTGCATGTTTTTGGTTTGTGATCAACAGGAAGTTTAATATATTTGATATTTCTGAAATTTTCTGTTTATAAACAATTCTATTTTGCTACATACTGCTGGTTTGTCTGTTTTTACACCTACCTCCATGAAAATACGTGAAGAATGCAGATACTTGCTCACTGAAGAAGAGATCTTTGTATTAGGAAAGGAGGGAGGTAATATATTCCTATATCCCAGCAGCTAGATGCTCTGAAGTTCAGTAACGCTGGCATAGGACACCAGGTACTGGGGAAATAGCTATGCTGTTCAGAGTATGATTCTATATGCAAAATTCCAGAGGAAAAGAAAGAAAATTAGGTTAGCAAGTAAATCAAGGTTGAACAAGTTAGAAACCATAGTACAACCACATGTGCTATTCACATTTTATGTGCCTCAATATCTCACAGATTTCCAGTGTCTTTGCAGAGAGAAAGACTGTTAAAATAGCTCAGTGACCTACCAGACATAGCATTGCTCCGAAGACATGAGCATTCTTATATGCTGAATAGCAATAAAAATGTGAGAAGCACACAAGTGTTTTGCTATCCATTTCTTCTATTTCCAGTGCTTACAGGGATATAACACTCCAGTTGGCCTTGTGGGAGATAGGCAACATCCATCCTCTACCCGCACAAGTCCCCGTTCATCTGGAAGACCTCTGAACTCATTGGTTTTATAGAAAAACATTAGTAATGGTTGGTTAGTTTGAGCAATAGCAATCCTCTGAGAAAATCAAATCACCTCAACTCTTCCTCATTTTGTTGGAACATGTTCAGATGTTGAGGAATTATCTAGCTATCCATCTGCATCAAATACATCACCAAGGAAAATCATTTCTTTAGTTGGACATAGGAAAAGTTCAAGGTTGATTGGAAATATGATCCATTGGAGAATTCTGCTTTTCTTTACTTGCTGTGATGACTGAATACTACATGAATTTAGATGCTATGGAGGACCCAGGGTACATCATTTAAGTTGAAACTTCAAACAGGGGAAATATGATAAGACAGCTTCTTTTTCATGTCCCTTTGCATGAGTTTCCCAAGCAAATTCTTGAAAAAGAATTGTCCCTTCATGTGATATCATCCACCCCATCCCAGGCAGAAATCAGAAATCAATCAGATGGCAGTTGTGTGCAAGCTGCCTTCCGCACTTTTTATTGGAACAAAACAGAAGCATTGTTGCCTGGCGCATAGGCATGCCCATTCTGTAGCAGACAGCTGTAAACCCAGCTCCCTACTCACCAACTGAGCATACCCTGACAAATTGCTTTCCCTTTCAGTACTTCTGCTCTTACTTAGTGAAAAGTGAATCATAGTAGAACCCATCTCATGATTGTTTTGATTATTCATTGTAAATTGTTCTTGAAACTCAACATCTGTCGGCCATTGCAGATCTTTTTGTGACCTGCAGGATCCTCCTTAGCACTTCTGGTAGACTGCATCTCTAATCTCTCCTCTATGAAATTGATTATATTGTAGACTATGACTCTTAAGCTTCTGTAGACAACAGTGGCTATGATGACTTTAATAATATCATGTTGCAAGGAACAGCAATGATTGATATTAAAACTATTAGTCACAACTAATATTCTTTGATGCCTATAGTCTCCAGATTCTGCACTTTACCTGCATCATGTAAACTTCCCCAAATTCTATAGAATCAGAAGTAAGATTGTTCACATTTCATAGAAGCAAACAATGACATTCAGAACTAAGCAACTACCTGTACATTAATTTCTTTTTTTTTTTCTGTATTTTAGGGAAGGGTCTACAGGGTGTTCAGGGTGTCACTACTAGATTAGCCTTATAGTGATTCTCCTGTTTATAGCCTCCCGAGTGCTGAGATTATAAGTGCACATCACCATGCCCAGTCTCAGTTGCTGTCTCAGCATGCCCTGGGGACAGGGCTGGCACAGCAATCCCTGGGATTGAATGTACATTATATTTCTGATAAGTGTCAGGACCTGGATTTGAATTAGGTTGTTGAACTCAGGACCCACTGATCTTAACCTAAGTAGGGTCATCACTTATCTATCAATCTGGACTGCATTCATTAACTTAAAAGACTTCCATTTTCACGCATAGCATGATGTAATTTTCTCATTTCTCTTGTACAAAATCCATATATTTTGTAATGCATGTATAAGTAATTGCCAATAGAACTAACGCTGCTTTTTGCTAGTGGTTCTTTACTTGTTTGTATTCACATTGTCATCTCCACTTGGTATTTAAAAGATAATATTCCTGCTCGTGTAATTCTTCCCTTTAATTAAAATATGCTTATGTGAGGATTACACTTAAAACTCACCAATGGATCCTCACTTTTCTCAAAGAACAAATGTTCACTTTGACTTGTAAACCTCGCACCATGCCCTCCCCTGACCTCACTGTTCTCAGGTAGCTTCCTGTTTTCTCGCGCTATCCATACTTTAGCCACAGTGGCTTCCTTCTTCTCTAATGTGGTCCTTAATGTTTCCAATGACAAAGATTGGGATATGTTAGCTCCTCTTTCTGAGTGTTTTTTTTCCCCTATTTTTCCCCAGGCTATCCACATTTTTCCTAGAGATCCCAGATCAATGAATATTTCCTGTGGAAGCCTGTCTGGAATTTCCTAACTAGGTCAACAATCACTTTGTAACATCTTCAGTATGTTTATAATACTCATTGCAGCTTTCCTGTCTTATGGAACCCTGTGCACTATGACAACAAGAGCCCATTTTTTTCAATATCTAATCACCATGTAAAGTGAAAAAAATTATTTACCTATAAATATGAATACATATAAAAGGGCCCTCACTTTACTAAGGAAACAGTTACCATATTTTCACATGAATAAACGTAGTGAAATATCCTGATTACAGTTCCATGTATTTCTGTACAGTTTAAGACACTTATTCCCTGGACCTTTTGGTCAACTAAATGTAATATCATAGTCAGATAACAAATGGGATTACATGGGGGAATAAATGTCACGGAGTATCTTCAGAGGAGGCATCTCTTTGTTATTGAACTTATCCTACTGTGCAAGCCCACTGCATGTATTTATTTTCAACTCAGCTGTGCTCTCAACCTACTTCAACCTACCCTGACACATGGAACTGCTGACATCCTTCTTGTACTTGGCTTGCATGGTACAAGGTCGGATCCCATGTTACTGGGCCTCTTCCTTACTTCATCCTATGGTTCAGTATTTATTTTTCTTTCTCCAGTTGTCTCATTAAAACTGCTGCTATGAAAGCATAGAATTGGAATCAGACAATATCAAAGCCCCATCTGTGTAGAAATGCAGCTGGTTCAAAAGAGCTGCTATGATGGTGAGTAGAAATGAGACGACTATGTAAGAAACCATGGATAGATCCTGCTATACATCTTTGGTCCATTGTATAGCAGCCAGTGCTAAGTCTAAGTCTGTCTTCTCCGGGGTGCCTTTCTGAATTGAATTCATCCAAATTGACTCGGCTGCCACTTCCATCTACCCTGTCTGCTCCAAGTTTCATGCCCTGCGGTGATTCTATAACTTTTTATAGGTATACTTATGGCTGTTCAAAAGGGTGTCTCATATCCAAAGGCAGAAATCTTGTCTTGTTTTAATGTCTTATTCACATCCATACAGCCTATTAATATGTTAAATGAAATTAGAAATTAGTAGCTTAATTTTAACAGACTTAAATTTATGTCATGCATCATATATGTATCAGTTATAAAGTTGTGCAGGGGTATTAAGTACCCTACTTCATTAAACTCTGAAATAAAGATAATAGCCTGTGTGGATATCTAACTTTAGCTTGCTAAGCACACAGTTGTTTTGGTAATAAAAAGCTTTGGTTCAAAGTAAGTATCCATGTGGGAGGGAAGGTTCTGTTAATATATTCATTCTAGCTCTATCATTGCACAGTTCCATTAAGATACCTAAATCATTTTATTATTGATTTACACATGCATGCATAAACATATTTGACAAATTTTTAATGATGAGAAAATATTCTGCATATAATATTAATTGAAAGTAGGAGGACATGAAATATGTAGTGTGAGCTCAACCCTGTATAATGTAAAATTACAAATTACAGACTAGAAGGGAAGTCATTAAATATTAACAGAGTCTGACTCTTAATGTGATTTTAGATGTGATGTTTAAATATTTTCACATTCATTAGCATTATTTTCAATCCATATAATAAATGCCTATTACTTTTGTAATTAGAGGAGCTCAAGGTTTTGCAATATAAATATGAAATCTATATATGGCAAACTTATCTGACAAATTATAAATGAATACAATATTTCACACAAAATGGTAATGTAATTATTTATTACTTATCATACTTTTATTTTTACAGTAAATGCCTGTCAACTCTATGTTTCTGCTGGTAGTAATGTGACACTAAATGTTTTGGGGGAAAATATCAAAATATATACCTTCTGGTTTCTCTGGTTTTACAGTGGTTTTTTTTTTTTTTCTTTTGATTTTTAGGGAAGGTAAAATCCCAAATTTGGGTGTTCACATTCTCAGTACTAGGCCAGACTTGTAGCGATCTGCCTGTTTGCAGCCTCCCAAGAGCTGGGATTACAGGTGCGTGCCATCCAGTCTCAGCGCACCCTGGGGGCAGGGCCAGCAGAGCAGGCCTGGGAATTAAACCCCAGCCCTGCGCCTGCTTGCAGGAGCTTTAATCTGCTAAGCTATTTGGCTGGCCCTCACTGTTTTTGTTTAGACTAATGATTGAAAAAAAGATAAAGCAAAGATTAAAAAGAAATTCAAAATTAAATGATATAGTGAACATACATTAATAACGGAGGTCACAAAAGTCTCTGGGCACAGACCATGACTAGACTAATAGGTGCTGCATAAGTAAAGAAACTGTACGGAAGTGCCTACACGTGTGTACGAATGCAGCAGTTTGGCTGGCAGCTATGTATATCGGGTTCCTTGTTGTACACGCATGTTGATTTCTGTTGTTATTGGCATATCTTCTGAGAAAGCTTGATGGCGATCAAGTATAAACACATACACAAGTAAACAAGAAATACAGAGGGACCTCTGAGTTTCTAAAAAGAGTACAAGCGCCCTTAATTTTTTTAAAAGCGAATTATGCTTTATTTCTTATGATAGAGATTTTCAAGATAATTTGTTGACTTTTTGTGAGATTAGATTTTCCATTAATGGATTTTAAAAGCACATTGAGAAATTTGCTACTTTTCCAAGCATCTTAAGGGCACTTGTACTAGTCCAAGTCCAAGTGCTCTTAAAATGCTTGGAAATAAATTCACTCCTGAAGGGTAAACTCTGCATTCAGTCTGTGCATAATCAAAAGCAAGATATAAGAGGTTAAAACATGACATGTACACACAGGCTGATTCTAAGGTCGAAACAATTGGACTTATAGGGCTGGCCAAATAGCTCAGTGGATTTAAGTGCCTGCAAGCAGAGCAGGGGCCAGAGGTTC
>NDGM010994916.1:0-13398 GCA_002564305.1 Octomys mimax | reverse complement strand
GAACTCAGGTCCTTGCACTTGCCAGGGAAGTGCTTATTCCACGGAGCCATTTCCCCAGCCCCAAGAACAGACTTTCATAAGTCAAGGTGGCATATTTTTTCTTATTTTTCTTTTTAATATATATTTTTGAGACAAGATCTTGCTGTGTGGTCCAGGCTAGCCTTGAACTTGGGGCCCTCCTGCCTCAGCCTGCCAATTAGCTGGGACTGTAGGCCTGCTGAAGTGGCTTTTTTAGGAGGGATGGCCTCTCCCTCAGAACCTGCTCTCCTTGGTGGTCTCTCTCCCTGGCGACCAACAGAAGCGTGAAGCCACAGGGGGCTGCATTAGAAGGAAATAGGGGATTTGGGGGAGAGGGAATGAAAATAGACTTGGCATTCTTTTTCTTTAAGAGCTCCATATAGATTTAAAGTCCTTTTGTTAATTTAGGAACATAAAACTGTGATGTATAGCTTGGTTTGCTCGTAAAATTACTGAGTGTGGCATATTTAGAGCTGGGAAAGCTTGGGGTAACAGGGAAAAAGCAGCGAGCATTTTTTATAAGTCTTTAGGGGGAAATGGATTTTTCCACTTCCCCTGCTGATCCCAAGCCCTCCGCGGCTCGGCGGGCCTGGTGGTAGTGCCTATCCAGAGGGGTGGCACAGGGCCCACAGGGTGCATTGGGTGTCCTCCCCTCCCCCACCACACCCTGCCCCCGGGAGACTGGACGCACTGCCGCCTAGCCTGGACCACTGCCTGCCCGGTATTCCTAAGGCCTGTCTTAAGGGTCTGCAGGTCAGGAAGTCACCAAACTTGGGCCTTGGGTGGGTCCTTCCCTCCCCTTCTTTGGGTGTGATGGGTTTTTGGGGTCCACTTTCAGGCAGTCCCAGATGAGACCCTGGTGGCATTTGACCTAGCTCCACCTTCTGGGGTCACAGAACAAGTCTGACCCCCCCCCTCCCCCCACACGTCACTCCAGGCTCTAAGAGCTGGGCAGGGCCTGCCCCGAGCGCTGGGCCATGGTAGCCAGGCACACGCCTTCCCCAGGTAGCTTCACCCTGGACACTCCTGGGGGCATCGCTGGAGGAAATCTCAGAGGGCTCCACGGAGGAAGTGGCCCTGGTGGCCAGTTCAGGAAGAGTGGAGCTCAGGTTTTGAGGCACCATTCACAATAGGGGGTTGAAGTCATTCTGGGGTGCTGAGCCGGTGCTGGGGGTGGGGCCAGGACAGCTGCAGATACCCAGTTATGTTCAGGATTCTTCAGGTGTGCAGAGGGGGCAGCGATTTGGTTTGAGGTGGGGGAGGTTGTACCCCAGGCCGTGGGGTAGAGGCAACCCCAGCCAGGGTCTTTACTCCACCTGCTCCTTGCCAGCCCCCTCTTTGGTCTGTAGGGCTCTGAGTGTGTCCTCTCCCAAGGGGGTCCCAGCCTGACTGCACAGTGCCTTCCGGGAGGTGAGGCTGTAGGCATGGAGTGCCCTCTGCCTACAACTCAGGGACTCCAGATGGACCAGGCTGGCCAGGCTCCTGGGCAGCAGCTCCAGTGTGTCCCTGGCCAAGGTGAGCTCCCAGGGACCCGGCGGGAGAAGAGAGATTTGTCCAGGGTGAAGTGCACGGGGTCCTATCCTCCACCGCAGAGATGGACTCAGAGCTGGTGACCGGTGTCGGTGGACCCAGCCGCGTGCATCTGTTCAACGCATTCCTCACATGCCAGGCGTGGCTGGGGGCCTGTGAGCCCCAGCCAGGAAGGGTCAAGGCCTGTGACCTAGTGGGGAGTTTCTGGGCCACCAGTCCTGGAGAGAACAGAGGCGTGGGGGAAGCTGTTGGCCCTGGGGAGGGAGACCCAGGGAGAGATAAGGCCAAGTACGTGCTGAGGTCTGAGGCCTGGAGCGTGCATGGGCATTAGGCTGACAGGGTATGAGGTGGAGGGGAGCGATGGGGTGCATGGGTATGGGGTGAGATAGAGCCCAGACTGTCCCTGTGGGGCACAGGGCACTGGCCTGTGGTGGCTGCCCTGACCCCGGGGCAGAGCAGAGGTGACCTGATGGGCTGCTGCACCACGCAACATCAGACACTGGGCCGTGGCAGGCCGACCTCAGGCTGTGAGGGCCTGCTGGTAGTCCTAGGCTGCGGTCTGGAAGTGGGGTTCCTGGGCTGTTAGGGACACAGAATCCCTGGCAGGAGCTGGGTGGCCAAAGCTGTCTGTGTGTCCCAGAGCTCTCAGGCTCTTCCAGTGCCACCTGCGTGTGAGACCTTTGGTTTCAGAACGGGCATGGCTGGGTGAGGGGCATGGAGGCCCCAGGAGGAGCGGGGTGGTGACCGTGGGGCACCAGGGGGCAGGAGAGGTAGCTTTGCTGGCTTGTGGTGACCGTGGGGCACCAGGGGGCAGGAGAGGTAGCTTTGCTGGCTTAAGGTCAGCGTGTGCTGTAGCGCCCCGTACCAGTTCTGTCTCCTTAGCCCTCGGCCGTGTGGTACTGGGCGGTTACTGGGCCTCTGGAGCCTCAGGTTCCCTGTTGCTCCACGGCCAGGCCGAAGACAGTGTGCAGTAGAGGCTTGCGGCGGGGCTGTGGACCCTGAGCTGTGGCTTTGCTTTGGAGACCCAGTTCCCAGGTGTGGCCACACACACAGACTGGGAGAAGACAGCTCTGCCCAGGCCACCGGGGCACCGACCAAGAGGCTCAGATGTCCAGGGTGGCTACTGAGGTCGTCAGGTACCAGGTGCCCAAGCAGAGGAGATGCAGATTGGCCTTGCCTTCTCTGGAGGGCACCCCCCACACTCAATCACAACTTGGCCTCTGTGCCCTGGAGGGTGGCAGTGCCACCACTGCTGGCGAGTGGCAGACAGCACCAGTCTCAGCCATGAGCCCTCTTTGAACTGGTGCCCCAGCCCACCCGACCGGCAGTCTTGTCCTGTAATTCATTTAGGATTAGCTTGCAGGCTGCCCTTCTGTTGTCTTGGTAACTGTGTCAACCGTTTGCTGGCTTCCATGATTATCTCGGAGAGGAAGGGGGGTTGGCAGGGGACAGAAAAGGAGGGAGGGGCGCTCCACAGAGGGGTGCAGCCAAGAAAGGCTCATCCCAGCCAGTGCCCGTTGCCCCACTCTCCACATCAGCAGGTGGGAGCTTGGGGAGCACAGGGGACACTTCCTGAGTCACCTCATTGCCATGCCCAGTGGTTGGTTCTGGCTGCCAGCCAGGGCCCTGTGGCTCTGTGGTTCCCTTGTGTGTCTGGTGGTGACACGGGGCATTGCCCCTTGCCCCTGGCTTACACAGAGCATGAACTGCCCAGACTCAGTGGGTGGAGACCCCCACCCTCGATGGCAGTGGGGCACCCTAGGCAAGCAGGAGGCAGGAGGGAGGCATCAGCAGCACCCAGAAGCAGGCCTCCCGGGGAGGGGGAGCACCTCTCTCTGCCAGGGCTGCTCCTGAAGGTTTTGGGCAGTGCTGGAGCTGAGAGATGTAGTAGCAGTTTTGGGGCTCCTCCCTGCAGGGAGCCCTCTCTTCATGGGCCTCCAAGGAAGTGGAGTGCATTGTGTGGGCATCTATGAAAACGGGATGCTGTTGTCCTGGGCAGAGCAGCCCTTCCCTGGGCCGGGTGGGAGGACAGGAGTGACTTTGGGGAGCCACTAATGAACCACATCTGATTTTTATGAACCTGCCTGGTAAATTATTAATTTGGGCCAGAAATGAAAGTGCGGAACTGGATAGGCTCATGAATATTCATCGCCGACGTCTGGGGTTGATCAGTGGCTGGAGCAGCCCAACCGTGACCCAGATACCCAAGCTCCCCGTGGGGTGGGGCTGCAGTAGCCTCTCTGCCTCCAGGGTCTCACCTGCCCTGGGGCCCTGACTCAGTCCTCCAGTGGCAGCCAGGACTGCCTGCGCAGAGGTGACAGGCGGGAACAGAGCAGGCCAAGGCACACCAGCCACTCTGAGTCCTGGCTCTCCCCTGTCCAGACGCCCCCTGAGGACAGCGCGGGGACCCTTCTGAGCCTCTGAGTCCCACGGCACCCAGCGTCTGGGCCCTGGAGCACACTGCTGCTGCTGGCGGTGCTGTGGGCTGTCGTCCTGGAGGCTGTGGCAGGGTCTTGTTCTGCTCTGGGCACTGGTGCATCACCCAGGCTCCTGGTTCTGAGGCCACAGGCCACCCCGCTTGTGGGACCAAGTTCATTGTATACCTTTGCCCCCTTCCCGATGCCTGCAGTGCTCACGGAGAATCCTGGGGCTCAGGCCTGGCTGCTCACTGTCTGGCTCTAGGGGTGTGATGAGCACACACCATCTGCCCTCCTGGCACTTTTGTCTGTACTAGCGAATGGACTTGGAGGGGCTACCACTCAGCTAGTGCCCCAGCTCTTTTTATTTTGAGACAGGATCTCCCTAAATTGTCCAGGCTGGCCTAGAACTTGCAATCCTCCTGTCTCAGCGTCCCCAGTAGCTGAGATTACAGATGTGCAGATTGCTGCACCCCGTAGTCAGGGCTCTCCATTTGTGCTGCCAGGGTCAGTTAGAATGCTGGCTCTGCCCCCTGTGAGCCTAGGTCGGTCATGTAAACTCTGTACCGAAGTTCAGTCATGTGAATGTCCTGAGGCTGCCGTGAGAATGAAGCGTGTGTGCATTTGCAGTACCCTCGGCCAGGGATACCTGTTTGGTGTGACCACCCCACCTGGGATTGCTGTCTCGGAATCCCATGCAGGGCAGGGCCTCCCGGGTTCCAGCCCCAAGCCGAGCGCAGCTGGGTTGGCTGGTCGGCACCACCTCCTGCCCTCCTGCTTCCCCTTGCTTCTGGAGAGCGGTGGCCTTCTGAGCCCTGCAGAGTGTGCACCTCCCTGCAGCCTGGATGGCCCATGCTGTGTTAGTACGGCCCTGGAAGCCAGGCCACTTCCTGCTGCACCCCCGGAGACCGAATCACACACACACACACACACACACACACACACACACCAGCGAGGTGGCCTCCAGGCTGGGAGCCAAGGCCTAAGCAGCAGCCTGGGTTCCCAGGCTGGGCTGGCTGGAAGTGCAGAGCACCTTTCAGAGAGGGTGCATCAGGGAGCCACAGACAGGAGCAAAGGTCGCCTGTGTGTTGCCGCTCACTCGCTCGCTGCTTGGGGGCCTGGCTCAGGCTAGGGCTTTTGGCGGCCTCAGGGGACATCTTCAGAGCCCAGGGCATGTGGAGGTGTCCTAACCCCTGCCCCACCCCTGCCGGTGAGCCTCAGGGTTTAGCAGATGCCCTGGTGGCTGGTGCTTTGAGCAGCAATGCCCACCATGTGACATCCGGCAGGGAGCTGTGGAAAGCACACGTGGTTTTGTGTGACTTGCCGAGACCATGACTGCACCTTGCCTGGCTCTTCATCCTGGCGTTGACACCTTTGAGTCAGGGCTCTGTCACCTTCTGAGTGCCCGGGTGGAGGAGGTAGCAGCGGGTCAGACCGGTGGGGTGAGCTGAGGGAGGGTGGCAGAGCCAACAGCCTGCAGCCAGCCCTGTCCTCCTACCCTGGTTTGTAAAGAGATGTTGCTTCCTGCGACTGCCAGCGGTTCCTGAACACCTGTTGAGTGCCAGGCCTGGGAGGGCTGGGGGCGGGCCAAAAGTAAGTCTCAAGTCATGCCCGTGGGGCCCTGGCCCACCATGGAGCAGAGGAGAGGCTGAGCTTCCAGCATGCTCATGAAGGACGAGGGAAGCACAGGACTCCTGGGAGGCCCGAGCGATCCTGGAGGGCTGCCTGCAGAGGGTGGCTTTTGGTACTGAGGAGTGGTTGGGCTGGGGTCTTGGCTGGGGGAGGTCTTCCCCTCAGGTGTTACAGGAAGGCCTGGAACTTGAGGAGGGGCAGGTTCTGGAGCAGTCAGTCTGACAAGACCCAAGCTCTGCCTTCCCGAGACGCCCGAGGAGACTGTCCCTCCCTGGCCTGCAGTCCACTCGTGGGCAGGATCTGCACTGCCCAGTGCCCTGGCCACACATGACATTTGGTCTTAAAACAAACTTAATACAAACTTCATGGAGCTGCAGTCCTGTGCACACCAGCCTCCTTTCCAGGGCTCAATGACTGCACGGTGCAGGGCCACCATGGTGGACAGTACAGGTAACACTTCCATTGTCATTGAGTTCCACCGGATAGTGCTAGGCCCAGCCAGGTGGATACAGGTGATGGTGGCCTTGAGGGCGGTAACAGGGGACACATCAGTGGTAACAGTGCCCAGGTTGGGGGGTAGGCAGACAGGCCATAACTGGGGGGGCGGGCGCTGGGCAGAAGGACTGGTTTGCCTCAGGCCTGCAAAATGGAGAAGTGAGCCAGGGTGGAGCAGAAGCCACCAAGTGACAGTTTCATGAAGGAAGGGGTGGTTTCCAGGGTCAGGGGAGCTGCAGCAGGGGGCAGGGGGCGAGGCCTGGTGTAGTGGTTCTCGAGTCTAGGGTCTCTGGCCTTCTCTTGCTGAGCAGGTGGGAGGACCTGTGGGGTCCTGTCCTGAGGGTGCAGAGCTTGGCAGAGGCTGCCGGTGAGCCCAGTGGTGCTCCTGGGCTCAGAGGCTCCCAGCCTGGGGTCCCCCACTGCAGAACCTCTGCGACTTTTCCAGGAGCTGAGAAGAGCCTCAAAGGGGAGCCCTAGGGGCAGGAGGCAAGACAGAGAGAGAAGCATCATCTCAAGAGTCCTGGAGTTGGAGACCAGGTCCAGCCAGAGTGTGGTGGGATCTGCTCCAGGGCAGGGACTGGAGGGCAGCCAGGAGCGAGTCATGCCCCCCAACCCCGCGCAGGTGGCTTTATCCTGAGCCTTACTTCAGAGATGCTGCTGGTGGAGTGGGGCTTCTGATGCCAAGGGGGAGGGCTGGCCATGCTGCAGCTGGGCAGGAGGCCCACCCGGGTGACTGACCCTGCCCTGGGTGGCACTGCCCTAACCCCCCCCCCCCGCACCCTCCTGCCCTGCTATGTCACTGCTCCTGGGTCCTCTCAGCACCTGGAATCTTGCTGCAAAACTCATTCTTGATCTCGCTTGGTACAGCAAGAAGCACCCTTTGCAAAGGTCATTGTGCATTCAATGTGGTTTGTTTCCTCATGGCCTGGGGACCAAAGCCAGGGCCTTCATGCTGAGCTGCACCCCCCACTCCCTGCCCTTTTTTTTTGTTTTGGTGGAACTTGGGATTGAACTCAGGCCTTTGTGCTTGCCAGGCAAGCACATGTTCCCCTGAGCCATCTCCCTGGCCCTGCCCACCTCTTTTTGTAGTTTTAATTTTTTATTATTATTTTTAATCTTTTATTTACCTATGTATTTGGTACAGGGTCTCACTATGCAGCTCGGACTCCTAGTAATTCTCCTGTCACAGCCTTCCCAGCTCTGGGATTACAGGCGTGCGCCACCGCGCCTGGTCTTGGTGGCCAGCTCCTGGGGCCAGCACAGCATGCAGAACCAGGGATCGAACCCGCATCCTTGCACTTGCCAGGCAGCACTTAGACCGCTGAGCTATCTCCACAGCTCTGTAATTTTTATTCTGGGATAGGGTCTTGCTGAGTTACCCAGGCGCATCTTGAACTTGTGTCCCCCTGCTTTGGCCTCGGTCAGTGCTGTGATTATGGGCTGGCACTGCCACGCTGGTCTCAATTTGGTGGTTTTTAACGTATTCACCAAATTGTGCCACTGCCACCTTCTCTGCCTGCAGGCCGCTGTGCCCCCAGCCAAAGCCTGCCCACTAGCAGTCCCTCTCAAGCTTCCTGCTCAGCTCAGCCCAGACAGTAGCATCTGCTTTCTGTCTGTGGGGAGCTGGCTGCTCTGCGTGTTCACTCTCATGGAGCTGTCCAGGATATGGCCCTCTGTGTCTGGCTTCTGTCATCCATACTACAGCCTGAAGAGTACCTGTGTAGCATGGCTCAGTCCTCCTATCCTCTTCGTGGCCGAGTAGTACTCCCCCGTGTGGCCAGACTCCATGTACGTATCTGCCATCAGCTGGTGATGCAAGGCTGACCCCTTCTTGGCCCCCACAGTGCTATTGCCGTGGGCCGCATGCCCAGGTTTCTATGTGTATCCATGCTGTCCCTTCCTCTTGGTGTGGTGGACCCGCGCACTCACCCAGGTCCCCACCCGCAGAGCCTCAGTTTTCCCAGCTCTGCGCGGAGCTGTCTGGGCACCCGATGTTCTTCTGGATCGAGTCACAAGCTCAATGGGACGCTGAGGAGCGCAGGGAGCTTCTGCCCATGTGGAGCGGGGGCCAGAGGCTCCCTGGCCTCTGCCGTGGGTATTGGTGCCGCCGTCACCCTCGCTGCATAGCGGATGCCTAGTGCACCGCCCCCCTGTGTGTTTCTGGGGCACCTTTGGGTCGCGAGCAATGTCTCCACACAGATTCAGAAAGAGGGCCGTGGTTGGAAACTGGACTGCACTGTGGGTGGGAACCTGAGATGTCACAGCCATAGCAGATCGGCGTGGTGTGGCGTGGCAGCCAGCTTGGGCTCCCTCTGGCCCTGACCAGCAGTCCCAACTGCAGATGTCCTGGAGGAGGATGTGCGCCGCTGAGCTCTGGACAGAGCGCCCTGTGTGGTGGCATCTGAGGCCTCCACTCCGCCGGGCAGTCAGGAGCCACCCTGGAGAGTCCCGGTGTGCAGTGTTCAGCTGCAGCTCCGAGAGGGAAAGGGACTCGCTTGGGGTCACACAGTGAGCTGGGCAGCAGCCCAGAAAGGACTGTTTTGGGTGCCTGGCTGAGCTGGATCATCGATCTCCCCCTATATGGCCTGTGCAGACCCAGCGAACCCCTTGAAGCTGCCCCTTCTCTGTGGGACAAGGCCCAGGGGTTAGGAGGTCACAGCAGGGACCTGGGTGCTGTGCCAAGAGCCTGAGAAAGCAGGAGCGAGGCCTTGCTGTGGGTGCCGCCCCCCTGCTGGCTGAGCCTGCAGGGGGTCCTCTGCGCTCCCGGGCGGGCTCCAGCGCAGCCAGGCCTCTGATCTGCCCTGCAAGCTTGTCTTCACACCCTCCCAACAGGGCCTCAGGGCCGTGCCCCCTGCCAGCCCCCTGCCCTGCCGTCTCAGCAGCTTAAAAGGTTAATCCCACTCCAAGCGAGCTGCTCCCAGCCCCTCCCGCCCAGCCTCTGCTCCAGTTAATTAAATGTGGCTGCCTATTGTCAGAAGACAAAGTTGGATATTTATTACACCTTGGCGTTACAGAATGTCAAAGGCGCACCGTGAGAAGCAATCCTGGCAGGGAATGAGCCCGAGCATATGTCTGCGGGGCCCGGGGTGGGCAGGCCAGGCCACCTCGGTGACCTGGGGCCCTCGCTGCTGCTAAATGCCTCCCCAAGAGGCACTTGATGATTTGTGCTTGCTGGGGGAGTGCTGGCGGAGCCGCCGCCGGGAGATCTATTATCCGGCATAAACATCCTGGTTCCGGAGATTATTTCATTGGAAGGAATTAAAGATACTGTTAAAATATCCACAGCCCCCTGCTTGCGTGGCCCTGGGGCTGTGTGTGGACAGAGGACCCTGCCCTGTCTCCTCTGCCCAGCCTTTCTGGGTCTCTCCAGTTTATATTTATTTTTTCACGTGGGCACTGTAAAAGCACACGGCTAATTGTGTGGTTTTTTTCCCAGAAAATGGGGAATATGGATGGGTTCATTTTGTAGGGTTTTTGTTCTCCCTCTTAAGAATAACGCTTTAGACATGTTTGACATCTGTAACTAACAGCTGGCATCTTGCTATGGAAGAATGTCCTTTCATTTCAAAGCAGGTTGAACTGTCATTAATAGTATAATTAGGTGATTATCACTAGATAGCAGAAAACTGCCTAATTGTGGAGATCGCTTTCCTAGGATTCCAGTCTTTTTATGGTTATATTTGTTTTAGCTGTTTGAATTTTCATTATATTTTGGCATTTGGTGTGCCGCCTCGTTTTGTTGGGCTTTTTTCCCTCTTCCTGTTTTTTTAATGTGTCTGACAGCTGTCTTCGGGAGCATTTGGTCCTGCAGACATTGTGGCATTAAAGTGCGACGGGGACGTTACCTAGAGATCTTGTCCCAGTGTCCCTGGGGCCTGCCTGGCAGTGGGGGAGGTCAGGTGCCCCCCATCTGATCCTTCTGCGGGTGACAGTTTGGGTGACAGTTTAACCCAGGAGGTAAGGGTGTCTGTTAAGAAGCCACTTTTACAAGGCCATTTATTTTTATAGAACGTCCTTAATACACAATATTACCAAATGCCTCACAGGCAGCTTGGGTTCCAGGGGAAAAACGCATTTGAAGGGATGTGGTCTTGGCTAAAACTGGAATTTGAAAATAAATAGGTTTTACAGAATCTAAGAGGAAGCAGCAGAGCCCTCTCCAGGGCCTGGCAATGCAGATGAGCCTGCTGCCGCTCCCACCTTGGGTGCCCTTGCTCTGGGCTGGTACCTGCTGGGATGGCCGAGGTGGAGACGGTGACCTGAAGGCCCCCGGGAGCTGACCACCTGCCTGGTGCAGGGACACCGCTGCAGACCCTGCTCCCCCAGAGCAGGCCTCCAGAGACACGTGCAGCTGTCCTGGGTCGCGGGGCCCTTTGCTCACTGCCAGAAGTCCCTCAAGCGCTATGACCCCCAGGGGCACTGCTTTCTGGGCTTGCATTTGGGGTTCTGGCTTCTCTTGGCCTCAGATGCCTTGTGCCCCCATGAACGCCAGGCATTGTCTGCTGCGGTGCCGCTAATGCCGGGGGCGTGAGGCAGGGGTGCTGGGGCCGTCACCGTGCCATCAGGTCTGGTGTACAAGAGTCCACGGGGTCCTTCTGACCCATGAGCTCTTTGTCATTCACCCTGACCCTTCCAGGCAGGACAGTATGCTGTGGCTGCTGGGAGATGACCCCCTACCATACCCATACACTCCTCTCCCAGCTGGTAGGGATGACCATGAGGTAGGATCCCCAGGACCTGGGATGCTGGGCCTGCCTGTGACAAATGCCTTGACCTGGGGGGGGGTCTGCATGGCAAAGCGGGGTGCACACAGGCTTGGTGTCTGTCAGAGTGGCATGCCGCCCTGCCAAGGAGCAGAGCTGCTCAGTGTGACAAGGTCCTTCTGTCCACCACTCTGGCCGGCCCCCTGGGACAGTTCACCCCCGCAGTAGAGGGTACGCCTTCACCCCAGAGAGCGGATTTGAAGAATACTGAATGCCTACTGTGTGCCCATTCAACAGAGGAGGCTGCGCCGGGGCAGCACTGAGGCTGGGATGGAGCCTCACAGAAGTTAAGGGCACTGCTGCAGAGACCACACCCCGCAGCCCGCAGTCTGCTGCCTCCTCTGTTCTTTGTGGTTTTGCCGTGGAGTTTCAGAGAGAAGCCGGGCTTGCCTGCCCCAGTAGGGCAGATAAAGGCCAGGACCCAGGGCCTGCTAGGCCACTTGCAGCAACCCCTTCCCTGTGCTCATGCCCTGCTGTGTGTCTCCAGGCTGGCCCGTTGCCCTCTCTGTGCCCCTGTCACCCAACAGCTGGTGTGGGAGGCTGTGGCCTTTGTTCTCTGAGCCAGGAAAGGCCTGTGATGTTTTCATAAGCGTGGCTCCTCCCAGCCTCCGCTCTGGCTGGCGCCCAGCTGGCTGCAGGTGACTGGCAGGGGCTTACTGTGGCCCAGCCCGACTGGGTGTTGACACCTGGGAGGGTGGCTGTAGTGTCTCCAGGCTTTATGGCCAGGTTAGAGTTACACTGAGCATAAGGGTGGGATCCCACTGCCCAGGGGACAGTCCCCTGCTGCAGGCCGGGGGCCCAGAGCTTCTCCCCAGCCTTCCCTTGGTCCTCAGCCCCTGTGGCAGTGCTCCCTGAGATAAAGGACCACATCCCTGGCACCTTGCCAAATGCCCTGGCCACTCATGGCCCCGCGTCAAGGCTTTGCACACCCTCTGCACACCTGCTCATCCGGGCCTCTGATCACGAGGTGCTTCCTTGTGCCGGTGTTTCGTCTTGCTTCTCGCTCTGTTGCTAGCAATGCAGAAAGGGCACATACTGGGGACTTTAAATGCTGTCAGTCACATGCAAGACAGCCCGCAGGGGGCCAGACAGCAGAGGCGTGGGCCTGGGGTCTGAGGTTGTGTGTTGGGTGACACTCAGGACCACGCAGCCTCCTGCCTCATCCTCCCAGAGTGCTGGGACGATGGGTGCTACCCCCGAGCTGCCGCCCCAGCCCTGGGAGTCAGGAAACTTCTGCCCTTAGGCTCAAGTGTCTTTAGCAGAGAGGGTTGAGAGGGAGAACAGGTCTTGGGGGCTCGAGGGAGGTTGAGGGCTTGGGGCCAGCTGGGGGTGCCCTTCCCGCAGGGCTTCCGCCAGCAGGAGAAGGTGCTCTGCAGAAGGCACCCGCCCCCTTCTTTTTCCGGCTGGGGCAGGCTCCAGGGGCTGCAGACACTGCTGGGCTTTGTGTCCTGGGATCTTTCTGTGGCCAGCATAGGGAAGGCGCTTTGTATTGTGAATTTCCGCAGAGTAATTATGTCTTACTGTATGGTGGTCCGGTTCTGTTGCTGGGCAGCCCAGGTCTGCCAACCCTGGCCTGGTGTAGGCTGCTGTGGGTCAGAGAGTCCTGGGGACCAGGACCGTGGGGTTCCTGCTGTTGGGCCCGGGGTGTCCCGGACCTGCCGCCTGGGAGGCCCCCAGGGAGGTCCTGGCTTTGCATCCAGGTCCTGTCACCAGCTGCTCATTGGTCTGGGCCAGGAAGAAGTCAGAACTACAGGGCCATAGGGCAGAACTGGCTCTAAAAGTCCATCCGAGCTGGGTTCTGAGACCCATGGGTGGGGAGCACACCCTCTGGTCATCACCTGCCTGGCATGGGGCCTCCTGGACAGGACTCAGCTACACACACTAGCCACAGTGGTCAAGGAGGTGGGCACAGGGAGGACAAAGCAACACGAGTGTCAGGGCCACAGTGGCGAGGGGTAGCCGGAGAAAAGTCCTGTGTGGCCTGCCAGGTCTCTGCTCTGCACGTCCACCCTGCTGGCTGTAAGGGGCCTGAGGACCTTCAGGGATGCGTGGCTCTAGCCCCTGAGCTCAGCCTTTGACCCCAGAAAGGGGGCCTGCTGTCCCATGGGGGACGTTGGCCACCTGCTGCTGCTCTGCTTTTATCTCCCCCAGGTGGGGCACCTTTCACCCCAGCTGTGCTTGAACGGCCACGTCTCCTGCTTGTCCTGGCAGTGTTGGGTGGGTGCGGTCAGACATCCCTGGTCCTGGCTGGATCTCCATGTCCCTGGGATTCCTGTGTTAGGCCCCAGCCTTGCATTGGGGGAAGTCGGGTGGGATTAGGGCCCCTGTAGGAGGAGACAGCAGCCAGCTTTCTCCCTGCAGTGTGAGCAGAGTGCACAGCCAGAGGGCGCCCGGAAACCAGCCTGAGGCAGCCTGAGCTTGGACTTCCACTTTCTTGATCCTATGTGCAGTGTTGGCTTGTTTTTGCCCTGCCCAGAATTAGGCCCTGCACCTGATTTAGGAATGGTTTGAATGAGGAGCTGGTAGCGTGGTACAGGGGCTCT
>NDGM010994904.1:0-10698 GCA_002564305.1 Octomys mimax | reverse complement strand
GAGCTGTTCACATGCTGTCATTCCAGGCAGCATTGTTTCTACATCACATAATGCTAGTCTATGTTGTGTCTGTGAGGGCCCTGGCGAGGAGTCTCCCCTGGATTGGACGGTGGGACTCAGGCACATGGTCCACACAAAACACAAGAGATCCATATTTGGGCATGAGAGTGCCTCAAACTCTAACAGGATTTGGCGCAGCTGTGGCTCTGGAAATCCAGCCTGCACATCAGGTCACACATTAGAGAAAATCAAAACAGAATTAAGTTGGCCACTTTTTCTCTGCAGACATGAGAAGCATTTTGAGCTGAGTCTATGAAAACTTATTTTTCATGCTCAAGTCAGTATTTGTATGGCCAAATATTATCAGTACCCTAATTTATATAGCTTTTTCTCATATACCTATGAAGAAGTCCTAGGTCCAAAGAATGGATTCCAAGGCAGCATATGATCAAATGGGGCTTTGTTTCCCAAAAAGCACTGCGATCCCTGAATAAACATCCATCTGGGTGGGGCAGTCTGCACATGCTCGGCGGATGGGAAGGAGCAAGGTCAGGCCCGTGGTCTCAGAAGCAGAGTCCAAAACCCTTCCATAACAAGCAGACACAGACCACTGGCTCCCTATGATTCCTGACTTGGCTTTCCACAGACCCTGAAACTGAGAATCTTTTCAGGCTTATCCTCCATGCTTCCTCTGCCTGCAATCAAATACCTCCATCTCATCAGTCAACTCATTCTCCTGGTTCTTTCTTCCCAGGCCTTAACTAACGTGATATTTCTACCTTCACATTTCCAGATGATAGTCATCCTGCAAGTCCTCCTCATATGTTATTTCCAAATAGAGACAATCTCTCTCTCTAGCCATACAGCACTTTGTGCCTCCTTAAAGACGTTTGTCATTTTCTACACTAACTGTAAACAGAGTGAATTCTGTTATCACTAGAGGGAGTGCTAAACAAAAAGAATCAAAGGTCTTCGATTCCAGAGAGAGGCACCTGAGTTTCTAGGTGTTCTAACACTCCCTCCTCACCCACCATCCACTCTGCACAATCCCTCCCTTTAACACACACTTTTTTCTCTTAGTATTTTGGAAAGAAGGGAAATATTCAGTTGAACTGGAAAAATAAAGGACAGCAGCAGCCAAAGAATGGAATAGTGAGAGCTTTTACTCAACCATATGCTTAGTCTAACATCTTTCCTGGTGAACAAATTGGGAAATTAAATGATTATCATTATCAGTAAGGAAGAAACAAGTACAAATCTTAGATGGATCAATACGATGGCCCTAAACATTCCAGGTAATCTGGAAAGTTGAGATCTTGGCCACCCGAATAGAATCAGAGGTCTTAAATGAGACCAAGCACTGGAAAACTTTCTTTTTCCCTCCCCAGAAATAGTGAATAATGCTGGTAGACACTTAAAGTTAGAGAACTCTGAGTTTTCATTTAATTCAAAGGCATAACGTCTACCTGTATGTTCATGTGTTTTGTCAATTAAAACCAATTCTTCACCTATTGCTAAAAGTACACTTTGTAGGTGAGGGCATTATTCAGGCTCTGTATACAAAGGAATTGGTTGACACATATCCCTGGGAAGCAGCCTCTAAGTTCTTGGTGTTCCCAAGGGGACAGCAATGTCTTTATCATTCATGGTGGGCCCTGTACTGTGTCTGAGTTTCTGCAGGTGAGATGAGTCAGAATGGAGGTGGTCACATCTGAAAGACCAGTCAAGCCATTTTGAGACTTTGGAGTGGCATGGTGGGAAATGTTCCCTATGGGGAAGAGAGCTGAAGACTGAGTCACGTAGATAATAATTTAATCAACCATCCCTATATAATGCTGTCCAGTATAAACTCTGCACAGTTTGGGCATGTTTGTCTGATTGGTATTATTCTCTGTATTGTCATACACTGATGTGCTGACCTGAGGACACACAAACACTGCTCCCCCAGCTCTCCATGTGTGTACCTTCTTTGGGTAGTTCTGATTCTTACCCCTTTGGCTTATACAATTATAGCAGAGGAATATAGCTTCTCTGAGTTGTATGAATCATTATGGCAAATTACCAAACATGAAGAGGTAGTGAGAACTTTCAGATTTAAAGCTGGTTGGTCATAAGTGCAGAGGGCCTAGATACCAAGCTCAGAGTCTGAGAGTACGGAATCAGAGCAGGTTTGTGTAGCACTGTGCCACATGGCACCAGAAGTCATTGCATCAGGATAGGACAAGATTTATGACCAAACATTATGATTTCTCAGGTCAGAGACCTGAGCTTCTTATGAAAGAATTATGATCTAAATAATAACTCAAGTGTTTACATATAGCAGAGAGTAGGCTGGGTCTTAAACAACTCCTTAGTTTTCTGTATAACCAATATAGAATCCTAATCTGTGTTTGTGAAGTGAAGTAAAGAAGTCATGATTATTACATTTTACCACTATTAACTCAAAGCTTTGTAAAAAGCCGTGTGCCTTATATGTCTAAGTGAAAAAGAAAGAATGCACCAAAATAGTGACCATAGTCATTTCTCAGTAGGACAGTTGAGATATTCCACAATATATATTAGATTTTGCTTGCTGATATGTTTGTTTACCTTATTTTCTTTTTGTAAGCTATTAATTAGGTGAAATAATGGGAGAAACATAGCAAGCTTCTGGGAATAAGAGATGTTTGCTGAAGACTGGATAGGCTTAGACCACTTAGGCATAACCTGTATAAAAATGATTTTCTCTGGTGGGTGTCATTTTGGCTTTGAGATTTTGGGAAACTCATTTCACCATATGTTAAAGTGAGGCTTACACAACACGACTGCTAATCCGTCTTCCCACTCTTAAATTTTAAATGTACACCTAAAGACTTTAGTTTATGTGCCCACATCTCAAAACATCTACAAACGTTGGAGATAAAGAAGGAGTTCTTGAGCAGGTGAGCACTGCTTTGAGGAGATTTGCATAAGGCTGATTTAGCAAGTGATAAATGGACTGTGACAGACTAATGGTGTGGGGCTTGATCTGCTCAGTATCTGGCCCACACAGCCTGGTCTGATCAGATCTTCAAATTCATATGGTCTCTATTTGGTTTTACAATAAATAACTCAGGCTTATGAGTTAGACACCAATTAATGAAATCATCTAGCCCAGAGGACAGCAATCTTCCTGGACAATCATTTTGGAAACTTGGACCATTTATTAGTTGTGCCAAGCCTGGGGTTTTATTTCTGCCCATGATAGAATTCTGGGATTTGTGCCAATTCCAGATCACCTCTGCTCTGAAATCTACCAATGGGTGCTGCAGAGGTCAGGGAAGGCTTGGCTCCCACAATCTCTCTAATGACACAAAGATATTCTCATTCTAGACAGAGGTTGCACTCAATACTGGTAAGTGCTTGTAGTCTGCAAGACAAGGAGCTTCTGATAAACACAGGTTTGCTTAATTTCTTTACTTATACCCATCTTGAAAGGACATAGGACTGATTCTAGGAAGAACTGTTTTGGAATATAATAAGGGCAACATCTTGAAGTGTTGTGATTCAGGTTGGGAAAGAAAAGTATTGATGTATTCATACATATTGAGAACTAAACCCACTGTGGGTATTCAATAAATATCAAGCAATCAATCAATTCTCCAGCCACAGAGAAGCTGCCTGTTCCAAAATATAGTTGTAAAAGAGAGCTTGGCCCACGACCTATCTTGCTCTTCCAAGTGATGTGATGCCAAACTCCAGGAAAAGTTCTGGGTGAGGTTTTTCCTTCATGGAATAATTCTTGGCAGTACTGAAAACAATGATTTCCAGAAGAAACACCAAAGAAATGAGATTCTGCTGCATGTTGGTCAAACTTTTATAACTTAATGGAAAGAGAATCTTAAATTATAGTCAGACAGCTGATTGGAAGTGGTTATACCTGTTTTCAGAAATGTGCTAAGTAAAAATTGATGTGATTTTGAAAATGCGAATCCATTGTATGGGACTCTAGCTCTGAAAGCACCTGCTGGAATATGGCCACAAACCACATTTATTAGTCATTTTGAATCAATCAACGTGCCTTGAAGATGACATTCTGCATTTTTTATTTAGTGATCCATATATTAAGACTTCATCTCTAAGCATTGGGAAGGAGAATGTTAAAAATGCACCATAATGGTTGACAACTTTCTAACATTTTAAAAACACAGCTATCACAAACAATTGTGTCTGATGTGTAAATAAGTGCAATCACAGAGTTTTCAAGTTAAAATGCTAAGGTTTTACCAAATGTGAAAATCATCTCTGAGGGTCGTGGTTCTACATTGCCCTGTAAAATGATGCATATTTTAATGATTCTTTGGGTACATATGATTTGTAGGACTGTTTCAGCTGTAACTTTATAGGCCTTTTGATGGACCATTTGTCTTTGGCTTCAAGGAAGGGAGCTGAAGTTATATGATCATTTATGTTTTCTATTTAATAGCCGTGTATCAAATCTCTACATACTTCTAAGCATGGTGGGATAATAATTTGATATATTAGTCATGAGAGGTTTTTTATTTTGCATTTTTTTGTCCTTGTGACCCTGTCAGCATATCCCTTAGGACTGTTAGACATATGGTCTCTACTGGTGGGCAGTTTCAGAGGGGATCAGTGAACAAAGGGACACATTATAAGTTCCTAAGTTCAGAAGCTGCTTATCTTACAATATGCCAGAAGCAGTGGTGAGAGTAGTCTGAGCCACCTGTACTCTACCCAAATTGGCAATCTTTAGAACTGGTAAGGGAAGGAGACCATGGCAAGATTCCTGAGCAACCCTAGCATTAGAGCAGACACTTTGCCCACTTTAGTAGATGGATAATCAGATATAGATGACTGAACCTGTTTCCACCATGGACAATGAGATGTGAAATTCTTTTTGTCACCACATCTCTGCAAAGCAAGCTAAATGGGGCATAGCTGTTAGTTAAAATGAAAAAAAAGATAAATTTTTCCAGGTCATAAGGCCAGGACAATGAGCTGATGCAGAACAAGATATGGTTGGGAGCTTCCAGCAAGGCATCTGATAAGGCATTGTTCCTTGCAATCAATGCTGATTTGGAGAGGCAGAAACCACCTTTGACCCAAAATACATGGTGTATCTCATAGAAGCCAGTTGATAGAGCTACAAAGAAGTCAAATCACTTCCTACCTCCCCAATAATTCTCCCTCCAAACCCATCCCAGATGCCTTTTGCTAATGATGGCCACATTGAACCCATTATCCCTCATAAGAAAAAGAAACTTAGAAAAGAAACCCTTGGGCTGGGGAGATAGCTCGGTGGCCTAAGTGCCTGCCTGTCAAGCAAAAGGATGTGGGTTTGATCCACAGGACCATGTGCCATACTGTCTCCAGAACACACACCTGCATAGAGAGACACTGTACCAAATAAATAAAAGATTTTTTAAAAAATTTAAACAAACCCTTAAGGGAATGAATCTAGCTTTAAATTATTGATAAAGTACTAAAATTAGACAAATTGAATTTTAGCCACCAAATGAGGAGAGAAATTAAATTGAAACATGGAGCCATGATTTTTACAAATTTTTAGTTTGAGAAATGAACTTTCTCTATGGCATAATGTGAAACACACCCATTGTCTGCAAACATAATGTTTTGTGCAAAAAAGCAGAGACAAAAAATAAGCTCTGACTTAGCAAGATTAAGGGATTATTTGCTGCATGAAATGTCACCAAAAGGCTGCCCCCACTCAGCCCAATACCCAGGAATTTAGGTAATAAACTAGGTGAGACACTTAGTCCTTCTGAGCCTCCCTTCTCAAAGTGGAGATAACACTGCTACAACTACAATGGCTCACACAAGGTCACTACCAAAGGCAAGAAAGAAGAAGAGCATGAATGTGCTTCTTAGGCTGTAAAATACTGTATCAATATAATATAGTTGAACTCTTTCTAAGCCAAAGAAATATGGAGAGTAGTTCTAAAAAGCAATAAGAATAATCAGTGCATCTATTTAGATTATTCAAACCCTCTGTTCTGAAGATCCAAGAAGCAACATCTCACCTGAGGTTACAAATAAGCCTTTTCAACTGGAATATTAGATGAAATACTGAGAGTATGACTATTTCCAGTACTGTGCTTTTAACAATCTAAGTTGAATAAATGTGGAAGGTGTGATACCTCCATATTCTACCTTTGTCCAAAATGTTGGGAAAGAAACAATTAGAAATTGGTACCAATTTATTTGCATTTGGTCCATACATTGTGTTCTTTATTTTACAAGGTTGATTTTTGACTCCTTATCCTATTAATTCTTCATTTCAGAAGAATGTATTAAACATGACAACTAATATAAATAAAAATGTCAATCCTCTTAAGTTTTATCTTAAGGACAGTAAGTTGGAAGCCAAGAAGTTACAAGATACTGAAAAGAAATGGGACCATGAAAAACAGGACTGGGTGAAGGGGGGGCAAAGTGTGGGAGTGAAGGGTGGGGAGTCTGTGTGGCCCATGCAGACCCAGGCTCCAAGAGGAAGCTGTCCATGCATTATTTAATTTACAACACCTCTACCCATCTTTTCATGCAGTTGGAAGTATTAAAAATTATCTCTTACATATGGTAATAGTGATTACACATGTGTTTTACTTTTACATATACCTATTACCATACTCTATAAGGACATATATGTATTATAAGAGTTTTCAAAAAAAAATGGTGGAACTACATACATCATGTCTTAAATGCCAGTATTGGAATCAAATCTCCATATAGAATGGGACTTCATTATATATCTTAATCACTTCCCACTAAGATGAACAGAATTTTAAATACGAAAGAATCATGCCACTCTCTAAGGCAGAGTCATCTTACTCATATTTCCCTACCTTTGGGGACTGACAACCAAAATAAATTCGATTTAAATTGATTTGGAAGTGACTGTTCATACTACATGGATAGACTGTAGGTGAGACTTTTAACCTCCTTTGCTACCCTGTTTATTTCCCTTATAGTTAAACCAACTCCAAGGCTTACACTGTATTTTTAAAATCCAGTGTTTTTTAAAATAGGGAATTGGCTTTACAAAATACTGGCTTCACATGTAGAAGGTAAGATGAGTAGTGTTTCTCACACATATGACCAAGGCCTAAAAACAAATCTATTTTAATCTCATCCCAAATTATAAAGATAGCCATGCACTCTCTCAGGGAGGAGCATGAAAGAAGTCATAAAATAATCTTAAATGTCCTTGATTGCTTTACTAATATGCTCTGGAGACCCAAATAAATTGTTGCTGGGGATAATTCCACAAGGGAGAGCATATCAAATTATGATTAATGTCTTCAGTAGGCAAAATTTTGAGGAACTTTGTTTTTATGGCACCTTTCAGCTGGTTCCCTCGTCACACCTGAACATTCAGGAATGAGAAGACCCTTGCAGCAGCTGTCCCTCCCTGGGAGACTCTCAGGGCACAGTCTCTGCTGGCTCCATGCCTGGGTGACGCTGGCACACACAGTGACTTCTGTATTTCAAGACAAGAAGTGGAGCTGTCCCTAACATCATTGTCTATGGCAAAAAAACAAAAACAAAAACAAACAAAAAAAAACCCCTCTTCATTTCATCTTCAGAAGTTCTGGGGCCTCACTGGCCACAGCTCCTCAGTAATCAGTTTGTTGAGAATACCTGGCCCAGGGCTTTCACACTAGCTAGTCTTAAAAACATTACCTAAAACACAAATTTCCACACTCTGTTCTATGGAGTCATGGGTGCTTCAAGAAAGTCAGTAGGCACCCCTCAGACCAAAATATTTCCAATTTTAACTGTTGTATATATTGAAGTTTTAGCCTTTCATTTTTTTAAAGTTCCACTGCTAGGAAAAAATCTTTAAATTTCTGATTTAAATAAACTGCAGTTTCAACCACTGATTCTTTTCTTTTACATTTGGACATAAATAATACTTCCAAGCAATGAGTGTTACAGGTTACAGATTAGACTTAAAAGGTAATATCATTAAATCCATTTTCAGTGGAAGTCTTTTGACTTAACTGTATACTCTGAGTTACAAAAGAGCAAATCAGAAACACCTGCACAACTGTGCATTATTTCAATGTCTGTCATTTCTCCCATGACATGCCTCACTTGGCTAAATCCTACAAATCAATGCTTTCTAATTGGTCTTCTGTGTCCTTTTCATATATTTATGTTTTAGTTTCAAAAAAGACGATAAGCCTTGATCAAGTAAAAAATTTAAGATCCTTCTCATCAACCCCAAAATCTCAGAGGCTTCTCTCCTATTTTTGCTGGCCAGGCTTGCTAGACAGCTGGCATCTTCTTTTTTATCCATCCTAGATGATGAATTAGAGCTGAAAGAGAAATTTCCCTATTAAGAGGTTTTGTTGAAAAGATGAAAGATTCTGGTTTACAACTGCATCACCCCAAAACTTGGATATCAAGACCAACCAATTGCTGGCCAGTTTTACACCATTTTAGCCTGTATAACTCTGCATACGATGAACCATGTTTAATGTCATTGCTCTGTTGAGCCACCCAATGAGAGGCAGGAATTTTGACACTTGATTTAAAGGGAAACTTCATTTAGGAGACACCAGATTCTCCTAAGGAAATGTTCACTGGTTCTGGTTTGGGACATTTGGGCTCCCTTTGGAGGAAGGTTGTATAAAGGATCTATCCATTAGATCCACACAAGAAATGTGCCCTGACAGTTCATCATGAACCTGGGAAAAGAGCCCATAACTTCCACAGCAGGTCATATGGAAAAGGAAAATGTGGTCAGGCAGGGAAGGGGTTTACCCATCTTATCACAAAGCCTCCTTTGACAGATGCAACCAGGCTTGCCTGGTTGACAGACCCCAGGCCTCCCAGGGTCAATCTCAGGAAAAACAAGCACTGATCACTGCTCTCTGGGCATTCCTGCACTCTGAAAAGGGCTGTCTGTGAGGCTCATGGAACTGGAGCTTATCACATCCCTCTGGAGATTCCCTCAAAGCTCTGCCAACTTGCATATTGCTTAGGGACCCTGGTTCCACAAGGGCCACAACAGACAACCTTTTGACATGGCTAAGCCCAGAAGAGAGGTGGTCAGAAGAGGTCCACAGCATTCCTCAAGCCCCAGGCTCCAAACCCTGACCTAGATAGAGTTGACTTAGATGTTTCCACTCACTGGGCCAGACCCAGAATAAGTGTTTGGCTGAACATGCTGTTGAGCTTGTCTACTGTCTTCTCATGTTGACCCACTGACCAAAAATGATACCCACCATTGCTCAGGACTTTCGAGTTTATAATCCATATAGAAGGAACATTGTTGTATAAACCTTGCCAAGACTATAGGGCTTTTAAATTCCCAACTAAGAAGCTGAAGAAATTTATGGCAGTGTTGCTAGATGAGGGGGCCAAGTAAACTCAGAATGTTGATCTTAGGTCTGTTTAAATTTCTCTTGCCTTCTGGCACTTGAAGCAGTAGTGGAAAGAAATCATTTACTCATGGGAGCATTAAGCATTTGGAAACACAGGGGTACCCGGGAACTGATGTGCCACAGTGGTCCTGGCCTGCAGAGGGCAGGATTTGACTCCAGCACTGTGGCCATACCTGTCATGGGTGACACAAAAATCTAAGAGTGCCTTCCAGCAATAAGTATAGTGAACTGTGTGGAGGCTCAGTTTTCCTACCCATGAAGTCTGGTCATTAAGCAGCCCTCCCCTTTGCACTCATAAAAGGACATGCTGCTTGGACTGCAGCAGGTATCATATAAGGAATGTCCAATTGGCCTCAGAGGTTACAAATGTAGGTTTTTCATGAAGGCTTCTTCTGTTCCTTGGAATTTAGTTCTGGGTCTTTCTTCTGTCTGTTCTGGCTATCAGGACCACAGGAGTAGCAGCAGGAGTCACATAACTTCAGATCCTTTTAGGACAACAACTGGAGGAGAATGAGTTGAGTCCTAAAGAGAAAAATCAGCACTTAGCACAGGACTAGGCTTTCATCTGCCAATCACACGTCTCAGTGGGAGAATCTGTGAGGTTTAGTCAACAATGACACTTTCAGCAAAAGGCTGTGATTCTGCAGACCCCAGGAGCAGTGGGAGGCAGAATGCTGGGACTCTCCACTCTTGTGGCGGGCTGAAAGTGAACGAAGGGAGCCTATTTTTACATGCCAGATTACCTTGATTTAACACAAGATGAAATGCAATCTGATATGTGAGCTGGTAATGGACTAACAAATGACTCAAGTAAAAAGTCATTTTAATGTAAAGTCCTGGACATGATGTATTAACCTTCCCAGGAAGCCTGCTAATAGTCCGCCCCTAAGGTTCCTGGCTACAAGACTGTTCTGGATGTGACGCCTAAGCCTTATCTACCCTCCTCCCACCGTCTCCACTTTAGTGCTCACTTGTGTGTAATCTGAGCATTTTATATAGGAAAAACTTGCTGGAGTTGAAACTGGAGGAAAATATGTCTTAATAGAATTTATAATTTAACAACCTAACAAGACAGGCTGAAATTTATTGGAATAATATCGCCTAAAGACCTTCCATATCCCAACTTTCATAATCGGTGACTTAGATCTTTAAAAGAAAAAGGAAAGGATGCCTGGATATTTTTTCAAGATGAAAAAATTAGAACTTTCTTAATGTTTATAAGTTTCTCTATCAGTATAAGGAATGATGAAAGAAAGAAGAAAGAAAGAAAGAAAGAAAGAAAGAAAGAAAGAAAGAAAGAAAGAAA